>PVJX010012569.1:0-33593 GCA_004027295.1 Dolichotis patagonum
AGAGTTCCTTTTTCCCCACAGCCTCTCCAACACTTGTTGTTGGTAGTGTTTTCTATCTTGGCCATTCTTTCTGGAGTGAGATGGAATCTCAGTGTGGTTTTAATTTGCATTTCTCTCATGACTAATGATGATGAACATTTTTTCATGTATTTATTTGCCATTCGTATTTCTTCATCTGAGAACTGTGTATTCATTTCAATGCCCATTTCTGGACGGGGTCTTTGAATTTCGAGGATCTGATTTTTTTAATTCTTTATAAGTTCTAGACAAAAGTCCTTTGTCTGAGGCGCTGTCCATGAAGATTTTTTCCCAATTTGTGGGTTTTCTTTTCACTCTGCTGGAAACCTCTTTTGACATGCAGAAACTCTTTTAATAATATGTGGTCCCAGTTATTGATTTTGGGAAGTACTTCCCGAGTACTTTGGTTCTTGTTCATGAATTCTCTTCCTACCCCTATATCTTTGACGTTTTTACCTACTTTGTCTTCCAGCAGTTTTAGTGTTTCTGTTTTAATATTTAGATCTTTGATCCATTTAGATTTTAGTTTAGTATGGTGATAAGACATGGGTCTAGTTTTCGTCTTCTGCATATGGACAGCCAATTTTTCCAGCACCATTTGTTAAAGAGACTGTCATTCTTCCAGCGAGCATGTTTGGCCCCTTTATCAAAGATGAGGTGGTTCAGTGAGTTTGCAGTTGTGGTTGTATCTTCCAATCTATTCCACTGATCCTCGGGTCTGTTTCTATTCCAGTACCATAGTGACTTTATCATTGTAGCTTTGTAGTATAATTTTAAGTTGGGGATTGTGATGCCTCCTGCCTTGCCTTTGTTGCTTAGAATTGCCTTTGCTATTCTAGGTCTCTTCTGGTTCCAGATGAATTTTAGGAGTGATTTCTCTAGATCTATGAGGTATGTTAGTGGTATTTTGATTGGGATGGCATTGAATCTGTAGTAATTTTGGGAGAATGGCCATTTTTACAATGAGGGGTGTCATCTTGCTTCAGCCCATTTTTTCATGTGACATACCTTGGATTAGCACCCTTGCCCCTTCCTTGAACCATGCCTGGGTGAGTGTTGAGGTCCCAGCCTATCAGTCCTAGCCTTTTACACTCTGCCTGAATGTACTTGTGGGCAAACATACTTCCCCAACACGTTAGTTTTCATTGATACCATTCAGGAACTTTTCTCTTCCCCACAGGGCACTAGATTTCATGGTGACATTGAGTAGAATTTTAATCACCAAGTAGGGCTCTACTGAAGTCAGATAACTTGACCAAGAAGCAATGTTATGACAGAGATTTGATGGCCAAGTGGAGGTTACTTGCTACATAGCAATGATCTGGCTGATATACTGTGCATATTATCTACAGATTCTGGCTCTAGAGGCAACACTGACACATGGAAGAACAAAAGGGGAAAGGCAGACAGTTACTGGGGATCTCTGACTGCCAGAAGCCTTCACCGTCAGTCTTCATGGGCTTCCACTCTGAGTACAAGATGAAACATACATATGTTGTGCAGATTCCTGCTGTGGGTTCTCAGAAGCAAGAGTGCAGGGTGCTAGGAAATTCTGCAGGCTGACCCATCCAAAGATTATGTTGCAGTACTTTTTACATTTTGAAAAGAATGAACTTCTTTAACTTGAGGATAGAAAGCTTCTCAGTCTGCTACCTATATCCAGATTTTGAATATGTAGTCTTTTTTAGGAATAGGCAAAATTCTGAAAACTTCGTCTATACCTGGATATTTAGAAAAGGCCAGTGTATTAAAAGAGACTTTAAATATACATCACACACACACACACACCAATGAATTTAACTTCTTATTCTTTCTCTAATTAGAAGTTCACTCTATTGCATCTTTATGAACATTAATAAATGTTCATCATGCGCCAGAGAGCGTACTGGGTGCTGAAATCTTTATGAAACTCAAAATCCAGTAAGTGAGGAGAATTATAGTATCAACAGTAAGTGTTAAATAAATATCCAGAGCTGCTAGTCAAAAGCCGGGAAGTTGTTGACATGTACAAGAATGGGAGGTTCAGCCTACAAGATGAGCAAATGGTTAAGAGCATCAGCCTGCATGGCCAAGTTGAGACAGGAATCAGGAAAAATTTGTTTGGGCTAAACTGCACTGGGAATGATGTTTGCGTGAAAAGCCATCTGGGGCATCTGTGGGGAAAGTGAGCTTCAAACATGTGCACTGGGAAGATTATTTTGATGCCAGTTCTTCAGGAAAGTCATTAGGAAGAGGAGGCATCATAGTAGGGCTTGAGTTTGACCCTTCATTACAGCACCAAGGAGCAGGTAGTGACGACCTGAGCGGAACAGGACAGTGACCTGTTATCAAGAAGGGTGAGCAGAGGCAGAATCCTTCTCATATGATGTAGCTATAAATATGGATTCCAAGTCACGAAAACAAAATGTTAGTGCAGGCCAGGTACGGTGGCCAATGGCTATAATCCCATCACTCTGGGAGGCTGAGACAGGAGGAGCACAAGTTCCAGCCCAGACTGGGAAATTTAGCAATTTAGTGAGACCTAGTCTCCACAAACAAACAAAAACAACAATAGAAACCCTACCAGTGCCATATTTTGTTATCAGTAGAAATCATTCTAGTAGTTTCTTGTTTGACTCATCCAATGAAAATGACTTAATGATTTATGGATAATATTTCAGCAATGTTATACTATTAATAATAATAAGATGACCTCAGTTTTGTAATGACTCAGTCTTACGATATGAGTTTCATTTTTATGGTAGATTTTCAGGGTATTTAAGCCTTCCTTCTTTCTTTTAAAATTATGTTTAGGGACCAAAGGTATAGCTCAGCAGCATAAGTGCCTGCCTGGCAAGTAAGTGCAAGGTCCTGAGTTTGATTCCTGGTACCAAAAAAGAAAGCAAATAAAATGAAATGAAATTGTATTTAGAAGACTACCAGCTGCCTTAAGCAAAACTGACAGCAAGTGCATGATCGTGTGTGTGTGTGTGGGTGTGTGGGTGTGTGGGTGTGGTTTTGGTCTTTTTGAGACAAAGTCTAACTATACAGTTCAGGCTGGTGTCAAACTCACCACTTTGTAGCCCAGCCTGGCCTCAGACTCGAAGTGATCCCCCTGCCTCAGCCTCCCCAGTGCCAGGATTACAGGTGTGTACCACCATGCCCAGCTGCATGATCTTTTTGATAGTATGACTTGATCTTTTCTTTCATTGTAGGGATTAAAAAGTAAACATAGATGAAATAAGCACTGCTCATTTTCAGCCTCCCTGGGTATGGTTGCACATATTAGGTTTTACTTAAAGGAAGTAAAATATATATATATATATTAGGTTAAATATATATATAAGGTTTTACTTGAAGGAAGTAAAACCTAATATAGGGGGAAGCAGTCAGTCTAGGAACAGTGTAGGGAGTTGAGACAGAGTGCACATTAAATCTGCAGACGACCTCAAGACAGTAGGTTCTGCCGTAACTCGACATTCCGCCATCCTAAAGGTCACCGCCCTGACAGCATGCCACGGAGAACCATAGGTTATGGGGAAGTAGAGTAAGGGGAACCACATCCTAAAGCTTTGTCAGTGACACATGCAGAGATAAGAACCAAATTTAAAATGTGAGTTTCACGAATATTCGTGAAGAGCTACACGCATACAACAATAACTATGGTGCTTCCTGTGGAAGAGTTTGGGGAGGTGGCTGCCAGGAGGGTAGTGCCTTGCGAGCTGACAGAGGGGTCGAAGGAGGCTTGTCTGAAATCGAATGGAAAACGAAAATACCACGAAGGGACGGGCTGGCCCGTGACCCCCAGTGACCCGCGGCCGCTGCTGGATGTTGGGGGGGTGTGTGCACACCGTCTGTTTACCGCCAGAGCTCAGTTCCTCGAAGTCACATTTTCAGCATTCGCCTACACCAATGGCGCTGGAACGAATTTGTACTCGCAAAATAAATGGTACACAGTGCAGACGGTAACCTCACCCTCTAGTCTTTATGTGGGGAAGCCGAGAGCCAACCAGACCGAATGGTCCTGGAGCCAGGTCAGTGGCTGTGCGGAGCGTTCCTGGACATCACGCTACACCGTTTCCTCTTACGCTGTGTGGTTACAAATCCCTGCCAGGATTGGTGGTCGTTTGATTTTAGCGCTCAGCTGTTTTAGTGTAGATCTCAGGCCCAGTTCCTTAATGTAGGTACTAGCACTTAGAAGCCCTCTGGAACTCAATAAATGCCTTTTAGTAAATGGACATCCATCAGGTCCAGGTTCACTGTGAGCTCAGTTCCAGGTCTAAGGGTACAGATGGAAATAGATGATTTATAATTATTCCTTGGTCTCCGTGGCGGGCAGGGTCCAGGAGCCCCCTGCAAATACCAAGATCAGAGGATGCTCAAGTCCCTGGTATAAAATGGCACAGTGTTTACGTGGAGTCTATCCAATGCTCCTGTATACGTTAAATCACCTTTAGATTATTTCTAATACCTCAAGCAACACAAATGCTATATATATAAATAATTGCTGTACCGAATTGTTTTGGGAATAACGACACAAAAAACAAGTCCATATATGTTCAATACATACGTGGCTTTCAAAAAACATTTTGATTCATGGTTGTTTGAATCCATGGATGCAGAACCTGGGGGGTAGGGAGGGCTGATTGATTATGTTCAAGCTTCACCCTTCACAAACTACTCAGGTCTTCTTGGGTCAGCTTGGATGTCAGTGAGATACATACGAATATGAGCTTGTGATAGACCACAAGCAAGTTACTTAAGCTCCCTAAATAATACCGGTATGGACTCATTGGGCATTTGTAAGAGTTGGATGAGATAAGCTATACAAACCTTTAGCACAGTGCTTGGGACATCGCAAGAGTTTACTGTTACCTCCTGCTGCCACCACTGCTGCTCCTCCTCCTCACCCTCTTCCTTCCTTCCTTCTTTCCTTCCTTCCTTCCTTCCATCCTCCTCCCCCTCTTCCTTTTCTCCTGCTGCTTTCCCCCTTCACTTCCTTCCTTTCTCTTCCTCTCCCCTTCTCTTCCTCCTGATGCTTTTCCAACACATACTCCTGTGTCTGTGGAAGGAAACCAGGGGCTGGTAACTGTGGGACGTGGAGTCCTAGCACTTCTCCTGAGCTCCAGCCGAGCCTTCCAGACTATGTCAGGCCTTCAGATCAGCATGCCTGCCATCACTCAGTGTCTCCATGTGCTCCTCCTCCTGGATCCCACTGTGCTGACCACCATTCCTATTTAGCCAAGCTGAAAGCCTCTGTTGACCTGTAGTTTGTGTTGCCGTCTCTCCTCCACATTCCACAGGTCATTCACTTACTCGGCTAGTATTCTGTTGAGCCAGCCTTGTCTCGAGACCTCCAAAGTGCTCCAAGAAATACACATGAGTGAGGTGGTATCCTTGTTCCGAAGCATCTTTTGGTACACTATGAGAGAGTTGCAAACTGTGAAGTGTCTGACCCGGATCCCATATCAGCAGTTGACTCATTCAAAACTGAGCAGACCAGTTGTAGGAGGTCCTGTGAGATGGCTGTGGGTCCCTGCATTCACACCACATAAATACCAAGCAGACATCTGTGTACACACACACACACACACACACACACATAAAATTTTGGCCCTTTTAATTATATATTTATCAAGAAAACTAGTTTTAGTGATTATTGTATTCATTTTGGATCATAAAAGTGTTCTTTCACATGACCGTGTTTTAAAGTAAATGACTTTCCTTTTCATTAATACATTCAATCTTTTAGTTGCATTTGTATCTATAGGATAAGTTTTTGTG
Source organism: Dolichotis patagonum (assembly GCA_004027295.1). NCBI lineage: Eukaryota > Metazoa > Chordata > Mammalia > Rodentia > Caviidae > Dolichotis > Dolichotis patagonum. The sequence continues at coordinate 5,782 of PVJX010012569.1, forward strand.
CTGATATAAAGGATATTTTTGTAGTGATATAAAGGTAGTCTGAAAATAATTTAAAAGTTTGACTTTTCAGTTAAAAAATTGCTACTTGTGTACACTAATGCTGGTTTTGTAAGTTTAGCTTAGTCTGTCGTTACTCATTCTTAGCAGTATTGACTATGCAAATAAAACTAGAGTTTTTGTTGTTACTCTGTTGTTGATGCAGGGTCTCACTGGGTAGTTCACGTTGAACTCACTTATGAAGCTCAAACTGGCCTTGAACTCACAGTGATCCTCCTGCTTCAGCCTCCCGAGTACTGGGATTACAGCTGTGTGCCACCATGCCCAGCTTAAACCATAGAGTCTCCCCTGCCCCGTACTGGGGATCAAACTCACAACCTCGTGCTTGCTGGGCGGGTGCTTATGCCACTGAGCTAAATCCCCAGCCCAACCATAGAGTTTTAAATTCACTAGAGTTTTAAATGTACCGTATGTGAAAAGAAAGATGATTTTTCAAAATGGACTATTAATAAATTTAAAAAGAACTCTGGGTAAATATGTTTCCAACATAGTGATAATTAATGTGCAAAGTGATCTAAGTACCGAGTCTGCAGTTCTCCAAATGGCTTATTCATTCTTTCAACAAATATTTATTGAGCAGCTCCACATGGCAGACCCTGTTCTGGGAGCTGGAGGTGCAGAAGTGAGCAGAAGTATCCCCATAGCATTCCCATTCTATTTGGAGAGATGGAAATAAAATGCAACAACAAAATAAAACAATAAGCCTGTAATGCTGCACAGTGACCCAGGTTACTGCAATGAGGGCAATGAGAATTAGCGAGCGCAGAGACGTTAGTTTAGATAGACGGGGAGTGGAGAATCCCTCCCGCTTTGTAGGGATGGTTCTTCACGGTGTCTCACTATTTCACACAGGCCTGGGATTACACCTTCACACCCACGCTGCCTCCGGCGTTCCTCGCCCTCTTTCACGCTGGTGCGTGCCGTTGCTGGCTTGTGTTGGTGATGAACTGCATGAGAAAATAGCTTGTGTTGTTTACTGTCAAGCCAGCCAAGAATAGAAATTGTCTATTGTTGTACAGATTGTTCTGACCATAGTTTAAATATTTTGAAATATGCATCATTACCACCGGGGACACATTCGTTAAACACATGCATGCAGACGCCCAGCAGATGATCAGCGAACGGTGTCCCTGTGCGAGCAACTTTCAGCCTCAGGTTTTGTGACTTTGCCGTCTCTGGCGGGTTTTCTTCCTTACTGTTTAGGGAAAATCACTCCCTACTACATTTTAAAGCATTAAAAAGTCTTCCTTGTATGTTAAGAATATGCACTTTATACTGTTAAAAAATTATGATTACCAAAAGAAAATTATGAAAGGGTGACTTTTATAACCTTTTGCATATTTAAAGTAAAGTCTTCCATCTGGTTAAAAAATATCTTTTTGAAAAACTCTTTTACAGGATGTGTGTCCTAGTAAATGCTACATTTATTCCTTAAAAAAATTTCCTCTAGGGCAAGTTCATTTTACTTAATCTAAAGAGAGAAAACCAGTAAGTTAGTGAAATCTTAATGCAAAAATATTGCACCCATTATACTTACACATAGTTTGTGTCTTATTATTCTTCCAATTATATGAACTTCTAATTTATGTAAATTTAAATTAAAAAAGAGGTTTCAGTTACCTAATTAAATGCAATGCTTCATTTTTTGGTGAATATCTTAAACAATTTGGGGTGGTGGTGGTACCAGGAATTGAACTCACAACTTTGCTCTTGTTGGGCAAGTGCTTATGCTGGTGAGCTACATCCCCAACCATGTAGTGAATATCTCATTTATAGCAAATAGTACATTATTTAAACTATTCTAATGAACTCCCAAAGATATGTGCCTGTATTAACCAGTCAGATATAACTTCTAATCAGTTACTTTATTGATCCTAATAGCAGATCACCAAGCAATCCATGAGACGGGTTCATGATTATGACTGCGTTACCCAAGGAGTAGTTTGAGATACCCAAGTGTGTAGTGTGGCACTATTTGGAAGAAACACACCTGGTTTTTCTGTTGTCTGAAAATGGGAGCTGTCGTTTGAATCATATAAAGTAAGGCTTCCGGGGTATCATTTGATTTGTAATGTTCTGGTAAAGTATACATTTTTATTGCTTAGGTTATTAATTTTTATTTTTGAAATTCAAGACAAAATTTCTAATAAGCTTTAAGTTTCATGGTTTAATGCCTCTTACATTTCTTTCAGTTTCCTTTATCTCCCAGGTAAAATGGTACTAAACTCCTCGGAGAGGAGATTAGGCTCTGTTTCAATTACTGCCGTATTTCCTGTGTCGAGAATGGGGCAGGGTCCATGGAAAAGTTTCAGGTGGAAAATGTCCTTTCAGTAGCACCTCAGATAACAGCGTATGCAGAGTCTGATATTTAAAAAATATGCAGCTGGGGGTGCCATCCAGCAACAGGATGCCTGTCTAGCGTGCGTGAAGCCCTGCATTCCATCTCTAGCAGCACAAACAACAAAACAAAACAAGTAAACAAAAACACCAAAGGCAATTTCAAAAGCAGAAGAGAATGCTCCTAAAACAGCAGAGGTCAAAGAGGAGAGGAAGGTCTGGGGGACCACGTGTCCCTGATGCTGAGTGTCATGGGGTGGGCTGAGATCTCCCTCATCCTGGCTTGTATGAACTCAGTCACATTTGAGAAATAATTATAAATTATGTATGTCTCTAGGAAGACTTGCAGATGAAGAAAGTAAGGTCTTTTTCCTCAGGGTTTCGGTACATGGGTAAACCCAGGGTATTTTAGACTGGGCATGGTGGCGCACGCCTGTCATCCCAGCACTTGGGCGGTTGAGGCAGGAGGATCGCTGTGAGTTTGAGGCCAGTCTGGGCTACAAAAGTGAGGTCAAGGCCAGCCTGAACGGCACAGGGGGACCCTGTCTCAAAAAACAAAACAAAACAACCCCAGGGTTTTTAACCCCAACCAGAGAGCTTCGCCTTTCTTCCAAGTGCCCTGCCCAGGGTGCCCAACACTTGAGAGGCTGAACCTGCTATCAGGGACAAGGTACAGAATACCAGGACGTGCCTGACCTCCAGTTCGAGTTATTTTACTGCTCTTAGTTTGAGGAAACCCCCACCATCACCACCATCCTGCACTGAGGTCTGGATTTAATGACTGCAGGGCCAGGGATTTTGCCAGCATTGTGGGCATAGTGGCATTCTCTTCTTGCGTGGCCTGTTGTCCACTGCACATGTGAGAACCAGAGGGGTGGAATGACATGCCTAGAGTCACTGCTTGTCAGTAGCTGGGCCCAGCCAAGAATGGGGACTTCCAATACAGAGGTCAGTGCTGTCTGCACAACCCCATCTTCCCTTGGCTGCCTCTGCAGGGGAGACCAGTAGCGCTGTGCACACCCCCACAAGGTCTGTCGGTGCAAGGCTGGCCCACTGGAGAAAAGGGAGAGGTTTCAGCCTCACCACAGGCGAACTACAGGGTGCCACCCACAGCTCCTCAACGGGGACACACACCTTCCTTCACCTTCTCTAGCAGCTTTGCCACCTCGGGGAGTCATTTAGTCCCAGATATTACAAACTGTGATAACCCCCACAGAAAGGGAGAGAAAGGGCCCCTCCCCTTACTGCTTGTGGAACTTTGAGCAAGTTGCTTAAACTTTCTGAACCTCTGTCTTCCCATTTATATATGAAGTATCAGTAATACTAATGTAAATGTAAAATGGAGATGATGTATAATGTAAATTATACTTTATAGATTTATAAATAAATACAAATTAAGGGCTTTAAATGCATGTAAAGTCCTTAAGGATTTACGCTTGAGAAATATTTGCTGGTATTTAAATTATTTTTAAAGGTAAAACCATCACTCTGATACAAATACTAAGTGAATGTGCATCAAAGCTGTGTTTAATCAAGGAGTTGGGAAGAACACCTGAGAGTAGGCTTGTCTAGAGCCAGTTAGTGCTGAGGTGAATTTGGTCAGCAGACCCAAAACTAACTCCTTCACAGAGGGAGAGGAAAAGTAACCGCAGTGCCATTGGGCACAATTCATTTGTAAGTGTACAGTCAAGAATCATTCACATTGCTCTTGGTTATCTGTGACTCGCAGAGCTGTAAAACCAAAACCACAAAGGGCACAGAGACTAATCAGGTAACCTGGAAGGGTGTGACAGGTGACAACTCGTTTTCTGTTGGATACCCATTGATGATTCTGGTGCATTTCAAAATTGTTCATAGTTATTCCCTATCCTGTTTTGTTTTTGTTTTTTTTGTTGTTGTTATTGTCAGTTCCCCAGTACTACGTCCTAGGAAGGACCAATAAAATAACATACAGGTGCTCCTCAGCTCACTGAAAGTGCATTCAACACCCCGCCAACAATCACAGTTCCAGCTGGCCTGTCCGCCTGGCTCAGAACATTGACATTGGCCTATAGTTAGTTGCCAGAGTCATTGAACAAAAATCCCAACTTATAATACATTGTGGAATAGTTTATGTAATTTATTACTGGAACAAGAGTGAAAAACAGAATGGTTTTAAGGGTACACTTTTGCACAGTCATAAAGTTGGAAAATCGTGGGTTGAACCATTGTTCAGTTGGGGACCATCCATGAATGACAAGTGCTTTGGCAGCTCTGGTATGTTTTGCTGTCACAGCAAGAGTATAAAGCAGATGACTGAGGCGGACTTGTCTGGGTTCTACCTCTGCTGCTTTCTTTGGGGCCTTGGGCAGCTCACTTATCCTTCGTGCCTTCATTTTCTTAGCTGAAAGTCTGTATACTTAAGATTCATTGCACAAGTTGTCGTGAGGATTAGGTGAGGTAATCTATGGCAAAGTGCTCTGGAAAAGAAAAGATGCTATTCCAAGATGAGATGTCATTATATTACTGCTCTCAGTTCAGGTTTAGGTTCCTTCTGCTTTAAGAACAGGAGACAATAATAGAAGCAGAGGTGGGGCGAGGCATTTTAAAAATCATGAGGTCTTTGTTACTGCAAGTTGTAAATCACATAGTGAGGCCTTTAGTCACTAATGGTGATTTATGCTACTACTGTTAGCCCAAAAGCACTTCTCAGTATCACACACATGTCCCGATGCTTGAGAGAGGTAGCAGTGCCAGGAATGGTGATGCTGATGACCAGGGGAGCCATGTGTCCCTAATTAAACCTGGATGGACTGTATTTTACTTGACTCCATCTCTTCCCCCAGTGTAGTCATCCAGAGTCTCTCCTGGTTGTCACGTAAAATAGAGGTTCATTTAACCTGCATGTGGAGACCCTAAGGAATTTATAGGAACTGGGAAGGAAAATCTTTGGCCTGCACACCCCTTTCCCAGTCCAGCTCTGGGTTTTGTCTTTGAGAAGGGATAAACAGGGTTTGGAGCGAGTCCAGGAGCTTCCCATGGACACACTGAAAGGAGACGAAGAAGAGTGCGGGCAGGCGTGGGTGGGACAGCTTCACCAGGAAGAGGAAGACCAGGGCACGCCCCTGCGCAGGAAAAGACGCGACACCAAGGCCAGCTTCCTTCTCACCACGGCTGGCCCAAGAACAGACTTCAGCTCAGTTCAGGGAGTTTAGGTCATGAATGTGGAGAAGAAGGCGCTTTCTGCCTTGGTGCACACTTTTAAGAAGTTTACACTCAATTCTTCCGCGATTTTGATGAGCAAGAATGGGTGTCACTCACCTAGATTACAGGTCATGCATCCTGAGGCAGTTAGGACAGCCCAGTGTGTTTCCTGTACTAGGTGTGTCTTTCTTTGAGGCTGTCCTACCTGTCTTGTTGTGATGAAGGGGGAGCCACACAAGGGTAAGAGGGCTCAAGCCACAGAGCTGTGCCGCCCTCTGCCCCTGCTCCTTCCCATGCCCTCTGAGGCCACCACCCCAGCATGGCCTGCTAATCTGTGTCGCCACGTTTCCCATGCCACCTTACAGTATTGGGCAACCATTGCCTCTCCTTAAACTGAGCCCCCGGAGGCAAAGTCTTGCTGTTTGTCCGTCCCTACGTGCACCCAAAACATAGCTGGACTCAACAAACACTTGTTGAATGACTGCCTTGAGGAGTGAGTAGCTTGGATGGCTCAGACCGGGTCAACAGAGCCTTCAGTGACTGAAACACCAACAGAAGTCCCACTGAAGGCCAGCTGAGCCGGGCAGTGCTTGGGCCTGAGCTCTGTGGAGCTGTTCACCGTAGAATAGTAAGGGAAGCCTGGGTCCAAAGTCTGCGTTCCGTAGTGAGACTATTTTCAGCTTTCTCAAAGACAGCATCTGTAAATAATCAGGCAGAAGCCTTTTATAAAACAACATAGGAAAAACCTCAAAGACTATTCTAAGGCTGCACATTTAAACAAGATTTTTAACCCATAGGGACGCCAAGATCAACATGGAGCTTCCTGCACATAAAAGCCTGGAATTTCATAGCAGTGTGGGGGCAAAAGCTATGATCACATTTCCCCCTCTCTAAATTATATACTGCTTAGTGTTAATGTGAGCAGAGGGCTGGATGGAGACGAGCCCGTGGCTTACGTAAGTCCCACTACAACTTTCATTCCTTCCGTGATGCGGCGTCCATGGTGATGGGGGAGCCATCACGCTGGCTGGACTGTGTAAGATGGAAAGGTCACTTGTAGGTCATACTGTGATTTAAGACCTCAGTGTAATTTATAACTGGACTTCCATTCCACATAGAGAAATGGTCAGGGACATTGTATAATATTTTTCTCTGAAGAAGAGGCTGTTTTGAAAACTGGGCTTAGTGGCAGCTACAAATGCCCATCTGTAATGCATCCAAAGTCATTTTCTTTTCCTTTGCAACTGAGAAGAGCAAGAAGCTGACTTCCGCTAAGATGAGGACGATGCCATTAAGGTTGACATTAAATGAACTCTTCAGCTGTCTCAGCCACATAATTCCCTCCTGGAGTGGACAGTCTGTCTCCAAAGGATTTGTCTCCAGCACTAGACCAGGGACCTCACTGGCACATTCTAGATGAGCTAGCTTCAGTTACAAGTGATCGAAACCGAAGAGTTCCAGGCCACCTTTACTGAGGGGCCAGACCTGGGCATGTGTGGTCAGTGTAATTTGAAAGCTACTAAAAGGCCCTCTGTTTCCCTCAGAGACTTACCTGTTGGCTTCTCAAGTTATGTGGAATTTTTTTCAGGAAGATTCATTTCTTAAGGTTCTTCCCAAAGACATGCACTGATACTGGGAAGGCACATATTTGACACGTTAGAGATGGTTTCTGTAATATCAAGAAGGAAAAAAGTGGTTGATAACCAAAAATGCTTTTGTTAAAAGTTTTTTTTAAAAAAAATATAGCACTACATTAGTGTTAATCCTGTGTATTCTGGACTTGAGGGAAGGGCTACATATTTATTTTTACATTTTTAGGCCTGTGCAGTGTCTACATGCCACATGGGCTAGGCCCAATAAATATTATTTTGAACAAATAAATAAGAAAAACATTTGCCGGTTATATTAGTCATCTTTTGCTGTTGCTAAGAGATAGTACTTGACACCCACAGGGCAGAGGTTTAACTTAGCTCACGGTTCCAGGAGATTCAGTCCGTGGTCAGCTGACTCCAAGTCAGAAACATCATGGTGGCAGGGCGTGGTGGAACAAATTTGCTTTTAGTTCATGGCAGTCAGAAAGCAGAGCAGGGGAGCAGCCCAAGCGGGGGAAGGGGCCAGAATCCATATACAGTACCCGAGGTCATGCTCCATGACCCACCAAAGTGTGCTTTGCTAACCTGCGAGGGGTTGCTTAAGTCAGTCAAGTTGACGTACATATCAAGACGAGTGGTCATAGTGGGCCAGATCTCAGGGCTGCCTGCCTGAGAATCCAGTGATGTCTTTCTTCTTTCCCCAAGAAATTTATATAAAGGAAAGCATCACAGTGGGAATTTAAAAAGAACATTTAATATAATTTTCAATAATTCATTTTTTGACTCTTATGAGTACCACATTTAAAATTGTGTACATAACCTCCATCATTTTGTGTACATTCATAAAATGCAATGCATAGGCTATGTATGTACATGTACACATGCACATATTTTGCAAAGGTATACAAAGTAGTGATTGTTAACCGTAGTTATCTCCAGGAAAGAAGGTAAAATTGGAAAAGATAAAGGGAACTTTTTACACATTTTTACCTTACATACTTCTCATTGTTTGAATTCTTCTTATAAAAGTGTGCACTTGCGTATCTCTGATTCTTGACCCAGAGTCTAGTACTTAACACATTCATCCAGTGTTAAACAGGTCAATCAGTCAGTAGAGTGGCACAAAAATTTGGCTCAAACATTTGATTTCCATGTTTCCTGAGAGACATAATAATAAAGACAATAAAGACTTAGGAAAGAAAACACAAGCTCGGTCTATTGCTGAAAGAGGACCTCAGAAATCAAGGAAGGTTGCCATGCCTAATCCACGTATTTTCCACCCTTAAAAATTGTCCCAGGTTAGCCACTTAGCTCTTGATAAATAGCACTCCTAATTGCAGGTGTCCCTAGGGGCTTACCTGTTGACTGAACAAAGGTAAGAAGGCCAGCAGCTAATACTGTGGACCTGCAGACCTGATAGGCCTGGACTGTCAGGATGGTCCCAAAGGCCTGTGTTCGCAGCCAGGTACAGGCAACACTGGAAGGGCTCACAAGGCTGTCCCAGGAATAGGCAACAGTGCCCTGCGCAGCCACCAGTGATGTGCTTGGGTTTCCGCGTAGGTCTGCTTTGTAGAGAGAGGGGTATCCAGAACCTCGCAGACCATGTGAGCACCCACCTAGCTGGCATGATCAAGTCTTGGGTCCTCATCTAGGGAAGGAGGTGGAGACCCTAGAAATGCTTGCATAGCAGCTTGGGGTCTGTTTGAAGCGCCTGGTGGAAAAATCCCAACAGCAAGAATGTCTAGATGACTGGCAAGGGTTTGGAAACCCTTTTGGCAGAAAGAAGAAAGTGCCACTCAGCGTCCACCTGGGTGGCAGGGTCCTTTCAAATGTGGCTGCACCACAGACCTTCTGTGTCTTACTCATGCTGGGAGGTAGGTGATTTAAGCCGCTGACTTCCTAAATTAAAGGCACAAAAAGGCAGACATGTAATTCTTTTAATTACACATCCATCTCTGACATTCCCTCACGTTCGCCCCCTGCTTCGTCAGCCTATGAGCAGAAGATGAGGCGTGGCGCACAAGGACGGTCAGTAAAGGAATCGGCTCATTTGCATTTTATTATACTTTCTCTGAGCGAAAATATAAACTACCATATTTGGAAATGTAGAAGATATGAAATTTGATTTCTGCCAAGAATGTAGAACAGTAAAACATTTCAGGATAGAAATGAGTCGTACCTTTGTATATTTTTTGCCATCTGCTCTGTACTAAGATGGGCTGTTAATAAAACATCTTTGATTTTTATCACCAGGCAAGAAGATTCCATTCCAGCTTGTTTTTTTTATTGAACTATGTACTCGTAATGTTAATGCGGAGCTTTCCTAGCTCAGCAATAGCCATGGCTTCGTTTCTAGAAGATGCAGGGTCCTGGCTCAGGCCACGCCTTTACGGGTTTCTGTGGGAAAGGCAAGGCAGGCAGAGCACGCAGCTGAGGAGGAGCTGGTTTGGGTAAGTGCTGCACCCTCTGCTCACCTATGCATATGGTTCCTATTTGCCTGGGGCCTGGCCCTGGTGTGATGAGGGAGAGGAATGTTTGTCCTGTGGGTTGTGGGTCCTGGTAGAGGAGATCTGGCTGGAGACTTGTCATTTTGCATATCAAAGGCCTGCCGCAGGTGGCCCCTCTGCTATCTCTAAGAACTGGCTCTGCCCCAGGAGGGAAGGTTAAAACGTCAAAACATCATAACAGAAAATGCGAAATCTCTACGTACAAAGGAAGTCTGTAGTACAAACAAGTGTAACATGCTTGTTTACTTGCGTCTGCCTCAGTTATCTCTGGTGGGGTTTCGCAATCATTTATCAAAAAGCTTCTAGTTTGCATGATCTTTAAATAATCATCTAGTAAGGAATTTAACTTCTACCTTCAAGGGTCATGCAAAACTCCTCCTCCTCCCTCTCCTTTTTCCTCCTCTTCCTCCTCCTCCTTCTTTTTTTCTCTCCAGTATTGGGGATCCAGGATGTTACACATGAGTTATAGACTCATCTCCTGCTTTTTTAAGGTTTGAGACAGGTTTCATTAAATTGTCTAGGCTGGCCTAGAACTTTTGATGACTTTCCTACCTCAGTCTCCCATGTGGTGAGATTACAGATATCTGTTACCATGGCTGGCTTCAGGAACTTCCTTTCTCTTCACCAAAGGCTTTGGAATTTTATACTTTTTTCTTTGTATTTGATTTCTGCAGAAGGAATTTAGCTATGTTGTTGATTTTTCTCCTTTTCATTGTGCTTGGTAATACTGAGGAGCACTGCAGTTTGCCACAATTTCTCAGATCCCCACTGCAGCAGCTGGCCAGAGGACAGTTTTGCCTGTTCTGTGGCAATTCTGGGGCTGAAATTTCATGTTAGTGACACACAGGTTCATACATTGCCATCTGGCACTTTATCACTTATGTTTGGATGATTTTCCAGTTATTTATTGCTGTGGAACAAACCATTCTACAATTTAGCGTCCTAAAGCCATTGTTTGTTATTTTCTTTCTGGTCCTGTGGTTCTGGAATTGAGGCAGTGCAGCTAGTCTAGTTCCTCCCCTGTGCCATTAACCGGGGCCTCAGCGGGAGAGACAGAAATGGCTGCTGAGATTAGCTGAGGATGGCCCCACAACTCTTCTCTCCTTTCTCATGTGCTATCTGGGTGGCCAGCTTGGGCTTCCTCACAAAATGGCAGCCTCAGGAAGGTTAGAAATCTTAGGAGGGGTCCCAGAACAAGTCTGCCAAGGGTCAGGAAGTAGACGCTGCTCTTCTCTGAAAGCTTAGCCTAGAAACTGGCTGAGAATCTTTCCTGCCATATTCCTTTGGTTAAGTTTTCACAGAGATCCTCGCCCCTATCCTGTTCTGCCAACTCAGGGAAAAGGGACATAGGCTTCATTTCTTAATGAGGAACTTAGCAAAGAATTTGTGGTCACCTTTAATCTACATAGTTGATAAAGCAACAATCCCACTTAGCAATTCAGCAATCTCTATAAAGGTTTTCCTGGTCTCGCTTTGCACCTGCCTTAAAGAAGATAGATATAGTCATTGGCAGTTTGTTTCAGAGTTCTTCCTATATAAAGATTTTTGACAGCAAGTTTAGATGGAAACTATTGACCTCAAACTCAGATTATGATACCATAATTAGTCCAAATATAGTATATGTATGCATATATGGTACCTTATATTTCTTGGATATTTTCCAGAAGATTTTAAGATATAGCAGGGCTCTCTATATCAGATCTGGGCATGATCTTCTTCTTCTTCTTCTTCTTCTTCTTCTTCTTCTTCTTCTTCTTCTTCTTCTTCCTCCTCCTCCTCCTCCTCCTCCTCCTCCTCCTCTTCTTCCTCTTCCTCTTCTTCTTCTTCTTCTTCTTCCTCCTCCTCCTCCTCCTCCTCCTCCTCCTCCTCCTCTTCTTCTTCTTCTTCTTCTTCTTCTTCTTCTTCTTCTTCTTCTTCTTCTTCTTCAGCTTTTTGAGACAGGGTCTCACTCTTAATTCAGGCTGGCCTTGAACTCACCATGTAGCCTAGGCTGGCCTCAAACTTAGAGCAATCCTCCTGCCTCAGTCTCTCAAGTGCTAGGATTACAGGCATGTACCACCATGCCTGGCTCTGATCTTTATTTTGTAGCCAAGGCTCTGAATGGTTAAGTGACTTGTTCTAGGTCACATGACTGACTATCAGTGATTGTAGAAGCAGGCAGAAGTATCCTGAAGCCCATAGTAAGGGCCTTTTAGAAATATTATCATGTTAGATATTTAATCTCCTAGCTTGAATTCCTCAATGCAGGCAGAAGTATCCTGAAGCCCATAGTAAGGGCCTTTTAGAAATATTATCATGTTAGATATTTAATCTCCTAGCTAGAACAAAAGGAAAGATCCCTTGCTTCAGGCAAATGGTTGGTATTTGCATGGGTTCTTATACTTCCAAAGTATGTCCACCCCTTCTTATCTAGTTTGTTCTACATGCAGCTCCAATGAAAGAGATATTGTTAATAACACTTTCTTATTGTTTTGTTTTGATTTTTGAGACAGGGTGTTACTACGCAGTTCAGGCTGGTCTTGAACTTACTTGTAGCCCAGGCTGGCCGCCAACTTGCAGCAACCCTCTTCCCTCAGCCTCCCAAGTGCTAGATTACAGGTATGCACCACCATGCTCAGCAAAAATACTTTTTTTTTTTTTTTTGCAAATGGGGAAACAGAGGTATGAAGAGGTTAAGCGAGCTGTTCACAGGTCACAGGGTTAACCAGTAGAGCTGAGGTCTAACCCAGAACTTTGCCCCCAAGTCCCCTCATTTCTTACTTTGATCTATAGTCCTCCCCACTCTGATATCGTGGTCTTTGAAGGCTTGGAGTAGCATAGACATACAGAGCAGGGACAAAGATTCCAGGCCCTGACAACAGTGTCACCCAGGGCGGTCAGGGACAGGCAGAAGGCTCAGGGCTGCCCCAGAAGCCTTAGAGGAAGTGAGGAACACTACTCACAGGCAGCTTTGATTTTGCCTGTTTCCAGGAAGATGTAATACTGTTATGATTTCTCCTGATGCATGTGAAATTAGTTGCTATAGCAATAACCACTGTTTCTTGGAACTTGCTGATAGCAGCAGGCCTTAGGAATGAAGTCTCTTCTGGCTCTGCCATTTCAGGGCCTTTACTATGTCTGCTTCCCACTGTGGGTTCTTCCTGTCCAGAAGACAGGGCAAGACAAGTCTTTGCTGAAGTCCAGTGACCAGACAGATGTGTCGGAAAGGCACTAGGTATGTTGCCCCGCTGTAGTCTGTAGGGATAGGGACTATCTATGGTGGTTGCCCCTATAACCCTTAGGGCAAGGCCTGGCCCAAGTGCTGACTACACATCTGCATAGCTGTATCTATATCTACATCAATATGGATGTCTGTCTCTTTCATCTGTCTCCACCCCCTTAATAGCCAGCGCAGGCTAAGTATTTCTTGAGATGTTTTTGACTACTGTTTACCATTTTCAGTTTGCTTTCTTTTTTATAAATAATGCCTAAGATGAATTACTTGGAGGTGTCAACAGATATAAAATATCACCTTTGCATTTTTTATCTGTTGGACCTTTTATTTTAGGAAGATAGAAACTGGAAATCCAGATGAAGAAATTGAAAAGTGTATCTGTCTGTATGTGTGCATGTAAAATGAAAACCCTGTTTCTAGTTGCCCAGGCCTGGAAACTGGAAACTCTCCCATATCTCTGTGTTTTCTCTCCCCTCTTCCTTCGTTACCTCCTGATCATCAATTTGCCACGCTTTATCTAGCTCCATCCAGAATGTAGGGCAAGACAGATTTCTCAGGGTAATTATTGTTTTTGTTTTTGTTTTTTATTAAGTTTATTGGTACAATTTAGATGTACATAATGATCATATTTCAATAGGGAATTTGTACCTGTATATGATATATCTTGATTCCTTTTTTCCCCAATCACTTCCCCTCCTTTCAACCGATCTTCCTCTCCTTATTTACAAAAGCTTTGTTTCCATTTTATCCTTTTAGTATTATTTTTTCTTCCCCCCTCCTTCCTTTACTCCTCCCCTCTCGCTAGTTCCTCTTTCCTTTTGAACCATTTCTTCCTATTTCACAATGTCTATTGCACATTTTGGTCCTTATTTGCTCTTTCAGTTTGTCACACCAGGCAGACAATGTGATATTTACATGTGTGTCCAATTTATTTCACTTAAGGGTGTAGTATCAAGGTGCATCCATTTACCAAGAAATGTCTCAAGTGGATCCTTTTTGCGGCTGAATAGTACTCCATTGTATTAAAAAAAAAGCCACATCTGTTTTATCCATTCCTCAGTTGATGGGCATTTGGGTTGTTTCCAAGACTTAGCTAATACGTTGTGCTGCTATAAATACGGATGCACATGTATTTCTATGGTATTTTTTAAAATTCTTCCAAGAAAATATCCAGAAGGGTGATGCTGGGTCAAATGGAACCTCTAATTCTAGTTTTTTGAAAATTCTACACACTGACTTCCACTGGTTGTACCAGTCTACACTCTCACCAGAAGTGGAGAAGGGTTCCTTTTTCCCACAGCCCCTCCAGCATTTGTTATTGGTTGATTTCTTAATGACAGCTATTCTTTCTGGAGTTAGATGGAATCTCAGTCTTGTTTTAATTTGCATTTCTCTAATGACACTAAGAGAAATTAGGGAAACAACAGCTTTCACAATAGCATTGAAAAAATGAAATACTTAGGAATCAATGTAACAAGGAAGTAAAAGATCTGTAGATTGAAAAGTACAGTATTCTGAAAAAAGAAATCAAAGAGGATATTGGAAAATGGGAAGATGTCCCTTGCTCATGGACAGGAAGAACCAGTATAGTGAAAATGGCCATTCTTCCAAAATTGTTATACAGATTCAGTACTATCCCAATCAAAATATCATTAGCATACCCTACAGAATTAGAGAAAACAATCCTAAAATTCATTGGGAACCAGAAGAGACCTAGAATAGGAAAAAAAAAATTCTAGGCAGAAAAGAAAAGGCAGGGGACATCACAATCCTCAACTTGAAATTATACTTCAAAGCCATGGTGATAAAATCAGCATGACACTGGCAAAACAAACAACTGATGATAAATGGAACAGATTAGAAGATGCAGAAACAACTCCAAACACACTCAGCCACCTTATCTTTGACAAAGGGGCCAAACACCTTCACTGGAAGAACAGAAGACAGCCTCTTTAATAAATGGTGCTGGGCTAAAACTAGTCCCATGTCTGTCACCATACATTAAACTAAAGTTAAAATGGATCCGTGATCTAAATATTAAAGCAGAAACACTAAATCTGCTGAAAGAGAAAATACGTTGAAACCTTGAAGTTAGAGGTGTAGGCAAAGATTTCATGAATGAAACCTGATGGCACAGGAAATACTGAAGAACCAACCACTGGGATCTTGAAAACTTTTGCATAGCAAAAGAAATTACCAACAGAGTGAAAAGACAACCTACAGTGTGGGAAACAATTTTACCCAGTTGTCCCTCAGACAAAGGACTTATATCTAGAACATAAAAGGAAATAAAAAACAAAAAACTCAGATCCCCCCCATTTAAAGACCCAATCCAAAAATGGACATCTGAGATGAATATACACTTCTCAGATGAAGAAATGCAAACGGCAAATAAATGCATGAAAAAACGTTCAGTCTCAGTGGTCATTTGAGAGATGCATTGGTTTTTGAAACGTAACCCAGAGGCCGTGAGAGGAGCGTCTTCCCTGCAGCCCGAGCTTACATTCAGGCTTTGGCAGGGAGCCCGGGCAGGGGAGGAGGAGGACGTTCCAGTGCCCTGGGTGGACAGCTCGCAATAGGAGAGATTGCTTAGCAGAGAAGTGGCTTTGAAAGAGCTGTGGAATTTGCAGTGAGTTGCGGAATTCTTCTAGGATACAAGAACAAGACATTTCATAAAAATGTCAGGGCAGGCAGAGACACTTGACTCCTACACAGCATTGCGGTGACTTTCCCATTAGGTCTCTTGTCAGCCACTGACCTGATTCATCTTCCTGTTTTCCCTGTCCTGTACATCAGATAATCTCATAAATCCCAGTTCTGTTTAATGTTTGAATCACTTTAGGAGCCAACGTGCGGTAAGTATGATAAGTACGTGTGATAAGTACTTCATCACTTTCTTGGTGCCCTGGACTGTTTTAGTTTACTTTTGCTTTTTGATGAAACAATCTCCAGAGTGAGGCTTTGCGAGATGGGGGTGAGGGTGGGGTTAACACATGTAAAATGTTTGCGCTTTTATCTTTGTACCTTTATGTTGCTGTTAAGAAAAGAAGAAACTAGTCACTGGAAGATTCAAAGAGGTTTAACGCCACACATATTTTGCATGCATCTACTACCAGAATGAGAATTCACTGACAGTAGTGAAAATCAGTAGCCTGGCCAGGAATCAGTGCTATTGATGATCATTTCTTGTTATTTTTTCTTGAGCTTATTTGAAGTCGAACATACTCCACACCAAAGTATTGGGTAGTTGAAGAAACACAGATGTGAATTACAGAGTAATTAGGTTCATATGTCACTTTGACAAGCAACTGAATAAACCTCTGTATTCCTGCACATTTAGCCTGAAAACCTGGAAAGCTGTCGGTTCCGTTTCTCTTAGTTCCTGAAGAGCCACTTTTCTCTGGTGAAGCATACTGCTTACTAGAGCCTTATAGGAACCTCTGGAAGTCGAAACATAAGTCCTTTTAAGAGAGGTCACCAGAAAAGACAGCCCCGTCTGTGTCAAAGACAAGCAGGGAAATGTCTCCAAGTCCATTCTGTAGGTATCTATTGTATGGGATGCAAATGTTAGTTATCTTTACACAAGTAATTAAACAATTATAACTCGGTTAACCACATGCAAGAAAACAAGAGCACCTCATCATGCAGGGTGACTTGTGGTACGGAGCAGGACAGGAAAGAGTTAGGCCTAATTTGGGGGCCGGAGTCTAGAGGCTGGTATTTATGGGGATGGAATTAGCTTTGTGAGGATCTTACTTTTAGCACAGGGAGAACAGGATATCAAAACTGGACGAGGAGAAGGCAGCAGTGAGCATGGGCAGAAAACCTAGGTAGGAGATCCCGTTCTGCAGTTGGCTGCCTTTTTGACTTTGGGGTTGTCAGGAGCTTCACTGAGTTGCTCTTCTGTAATGTCATCCTGGAATGACATTAATTCCTCTGTCACAAGAATTGTTGCTGTCGTCAGATGCTATGAAATAATGTTAATCGATGCCCCTCTCCTTGGCTCTGCCATGTATGTAACCCTGGTGAAATTATCATTATAATTTCATTCAGGTTCGTGCAGATGATGCAGCTTGGAATTTGAGTAGTTTTATGAGTTACAAATAAATCCTGGAGTATTCTGTGTGTATGTTACAAAATCGCTCCTTTCTATCGCCTCACTGGTCCTTGGCAAACACTAATCCAATCTTCATGCTTATAATTTTGCCATGTCAAGCATGTTACATTAGTGGAATTATACAATCTGTAACCCTTCATGTCTGGCCTCACTGAGTGTATTTCTCCAGAGATTCATTAAGATTGTCACATGTGTCAGCATTCTGTCCCTTTATAATTGGTATGTAGTATCCCATGGGATGTGTATGTCGCACTTTGCTTAGCTACTCATCTATCCAAGGGTATGTAGGCTGTTTTTGTTTGGGAGCCCTCATGAATAAAACTGCTATTAACATTTGTGTATCAGGGGTGTGTGTGTGTGTGTGTGTGTGTGTGTGTGTTGCCATTTATTATCTCTAGTACTAAAGTGTCTCCATCTTTTGCCCATGTTCTAATGGGATCATTTGATATTTGCTGTTGAGTTTTGGAAGGTCATTTAATATATTCTCTACAAGTCCACTGCTGGATAGATGGTTTGCTAATATTTCTCCCACTTTCTATGTAGTTTGTCTTTTCACCTTTTTAACAAGGATTTTCCCAGAGGAAAAGTTTTTAATTTTGATGAAATTCAGTTTGCCACTTTTTCCTTGTCTATTTTTGATGTCGTATCTAAGAAGCTCAAGATTCTGTAGGTTCTCTTTTAGTTTTTAATAGATTTATAGTTTTTATGTTTTATATTTAAGTCTTAACCAACTTGAGTAATTTTATACAGGGTGCAGGAATTATCTGTGGATAACCCCAGGATCATATATTGAAAATGGTATCTTTCCTCCACTGAATGGTTTTTATACCTTTGTCGAAAATCAGCTGGGCGTTTGTGTGGCTTTCTGATCTCTATGCCCTTTTTTCCTTTTCTTGCCTTATTGCCCTAACTAGACCCTGAGGCTCCATAGCAGCGGAAGAGTGGTGAAGGTGAACATTCCTCCCTTGTTCCTGAGTTATAGGGGGAAAGCACTTACTTTATTTTCACCATAAACAATGGACGAGTCAAAGTTTAAAGCAGCAAGTATTCTTTATTAATAGAGAAGTTCCCACCATTTCTGTTTTTCTGAAAGTGTTTAGTGTAAGTGCTCAGTTTTAATACATGCTTTTTCCGCATTGTTTGGTAGGCTCTCCTTCCCTCCCTTCTTTCCCCTCCTTCTTTTCGTCCTTCCCTCTCTCCTCTCCTCTCTTCTCCCCTCCCCTCTTTCTTTCTTTCTCTCCTGTTATGGTACTAAATCATGTTGATTTATTTTCACATCGAAGCAGCCTTGTAACCCTTGATTAGCCTTGGCGCTTCATAGTACATTATTCTTCTAATACTGTATTGAATTACATTCGGTAACTTTTTTGGTCTGGTAATATTTTGTTAAGGATTTACCTATACTCGGTTACTTTAATCTGTGGATTTGGGGTTTTTATTTTGTTTTGGGGTTGTTGTTGTTTGATACCACCTCTGGCTTTGGTTATACAGTAATGCTAGCTTCTTCCTAAACTCAGAAGTTGTTCCTTCTCTTGACTGAAAGACATTGTATAAAACTAGCACTAATTCTACTTTAAATATTTGGTAAAATTCTCAGGGAAGACTAACTTGGATCCACTGCAGTTATAGAATACATTCTGTATGATTCCAACAATTTAAATTTGATAAGCTTTTCTGGATATGGTCTGTATCATTGTGTGTTTTCTGGGCATTTGTAAAGTAGGTGTGTGTTCTGAAGTTGTTAGGTGGAGTGTTCTATAAATGACATTTAGATTCTGTTGACAGTGTTGAGTTTCCTTCTGTCCTTGATGGTTTTGTGTGAAAACAGTTTTCAACCAGCTGCTGAAAGAAGAGAATACTCTAACTTTAATTTTTTATTTGTTTAATTTTTCTCTTGTATCAGATTTTATTTCATGTATTTCACAGCTTTGGTGTTTGGTGTACGCATATTTTGCTGTCTCAAGTTTCTATGTCTTCTTAGTGGACTGACCCTATCTTTATCATTGTGTTATATCCCTCTTACATATTTATTTTCTTTGAGGTCTATTTTAATCTGATATTACAACAGACACTTCTGTTGTCCTTTAATACTTGCCTGATATATCCTCTTTCATCCTTATTTTCAGTTTCCCTATACTGTTAAATTTTAAATGAATTCCTGGCAGATAGCATATGATTGAGTCCTGTTTTCTAATCTACTGTGCCATTGGTCATCTTTAAATTGGTTTATTTAGAACATTCACATTTAATGTAATTATTGGTATGTTAGGGCCAAAGTCTGTTGTTTTAATTTTTGTCATTGTTCTGTTTTTTACATCTTCACTTTTCATTTTCTTACCTCCCAGTGAGCTACTAGAATATCTTTTAGAATTTCCTTTTGATTTTTCCTTAATAGTTTTTAGTGTATCCCTTTGTGTAACCTTTTAAGAAACTGCTTTAAGCACCACAGTATAGATCCATGAACTTACCATCCCACTTACTGCTATTGGTATTTGTCTGAAGTGTGCCATCTACTTATATTTAGAACCAGATCAAACAGGTTAGAATTTTTGCTTCACCATCAAGCATAATTTAAGAAGCTAAAAAGGAAAAGTCTGTTGCATTTACCTATACTTTTGCTTGTGTTCTTCCTTCTTTCTTGTTTTCCTGAGATTTCTTCTTTTCTTCTCTCATGTTTGCTGATTGTCCTTTATCTAATCCTTCAGAGTTTATCTGTTGGCCCTAACAGTCTCTTAGTTTTCTGACCTAAGAATCTCTTTCATTGCTAAAGGGTATGTTTTCTGGGTAGTTGCTGAGTTAAAAGTTTTCTTATTTTGGCATTTGAAAATATTTTTTCCAGTTCCTTCTGTACTCTGTATTTTCTGCTAAGAAAGCCACTTTTGGGGCTGGGGATTTAGCTCAGTGGCATAAGTGCCTAACTTGCAAGCGCACATCTGTGAGTTCGATCCCTGGTACCGATAAAAAATAAAAAACAAAAAAATTTACAAAGAAAGCCACTGTCGTTTGAATTGCTTTCCCCCTCTAGGTAATATGTTGTTTCTCCTGTACTGCTTTCAAAATGTTCTCTTTGTGCTTTATTTTTAGAAGATTCATTATGTTGTGTCTTTGCTTTTGGGATGTACTCATCTTCTGAATCTCCAGGTTTATGTCTCTTGCCAAATTAGAGAAATTTTCAATGCAAGTACTTTTCTAGGCCTTCCTCCTTTCGCTTTTTTTTCCCAGGACTCTGATGATATTAATATTCCATTTTTTGTTATAATCTCACAGTCCCTAAGGGTCTGTTCATTTTCTTTTTAATCTGTTTCCTCTGCTCAGATTGGTAATTTCTACTATTCTATATTCCAGTTCACTGGTTCTTTTCTTATTTCCTCCATTCCATTATGGAGCCAGTCCAGTGAACTTTTTACTTCGATCATTGTATTTTGTAGTTCTAAATTTCCATTTGGTTCTTTTTGAGGTCATCTATTTCTTGTCTGAGACTTTCTTTTCTACTAAAGCTTTCTGTTTTGTTCATTTGTTTGAAACATTTTCATACTTGCCTATCGATGTGATTTACCATGGCAGCTTTGCAAACTTTGCAGGTGATCTTAAAATCTCCATCTCTTTGGTATTGGCATCTACTGATAGTCATTTTTTATTAAGTTTGAGATCTTCCTGTTTTTTGGAATGATGAGTTATTTTAATTGAATCCAGAATATTTTCATATTATGTTATGAAGTTCTGGCTTGTATCAAAACCCTGTTTGAAGCTTCCTATGATATGAATTCATTAGGGGAGGGTTGAGCCTCACCTCATTACTGTCTAGGAGGAGGGAGAGTTCCAGCTTCCCTCCAACCTTCCACCTGTCTTTCACCTTATTGATAGGTAGATGTGGAAGACACAGCTCTCCATGTGCTTGCATTTGACAGCACAGTGGGAGGGCCTTGTGCTCCTGGTAGGAGTGGTGAAGAACCCACCTCTCCTCCTGGGCACCGTGACAACATCCCAGGGGGTCCCATTTCATTAGGATGTGCCCAGGGTGGAAACCTCGGGTTCCTGCCTGCGCTCTCAGCATGAGTGGAAAGGAGTCGTAGTTTATGCTGTGGGGTTTGTCTGTAGAAGAGTGTTTATTATTTAAAGTTTTTGGTCTTGCTAAGCTGTGGCTCCCAGATCTCTCCCGATCTTCCTTCTCTCCACCTCTCACGGTCCTCTTGTTTGTCATCTCTCTGTACTTAGCTGGAGAAAGGGGAAAAAGTACGTCCACTCCTCTCCCACAAGTACAATCCTGGGCTCTCCTGTTTAGTCAACTGGTTTTTCAAGCTAGTATTTTATGAGCACTTCATAAACGAGGATACCAAACCTCCTGCAGGAAGCTTTTATGTCCAAGGAAGACAAGGGCCTGCTGTGAGCTTGGCGCTTGAAGCATACTTTCATTTCATCCTCGGAAGAAAATCAGGAAAGGTATTATGAACCCCAGTTCATAGAGGGAGGAGCCGAGGTTCAGAGAAATGAAGCGCCTTGCTGCAGACCACACAGCCGGCCGGAAGCCAGCTTCGCCCACCTTCTCCTCCTCACCCTGCTTAGCGCAGCGAGGACGGAGGTGGACTGGGAGAGCCTGCGTGCAGAGCTCCGATCGGCGACACGCATTCTGCGCGTGGCGATGTGTGTAAGTGCCGCACGGCTCCTCAGGCAGCCGGTACTTACAGTAGGCAATTAAGGTTTATCACGGGATCAAATTAGCAAGCACTTCACAGTGTATTTTTATTAAGTTTATTGGTACAATTTAGATACACATAATGATCCCATTCACCATCGGGAATTTGTACCTGTACCTGATAAATACCTTGATTCTTTTTCCCCATTCCCCTACCCTCCCTTCAATGCCTATTTCCCTCGTTTACAAATGCTTTGTTTCCGTTTTTTCCTTCTTTTCTCTGTTTATTTTCTCTTTTCCCTCTGTTTCTTTCCCCCTCCCTAGTTCCCCTTCTCATTTGAGCATTTTCTTCCTAGTTCACAGTGTCTGTTACACAGTTTGGTCCTTATTTACACTTTTGGTGTCTCACACCAGAGGAAACAACGCAGTATTGACACGTGTGTGTGTCTGTTGCTTGCCCTTGAGAGTTGCCTCAAGGTGCACAGCATTAACACGTCCCAGTGCTGCTGCAGAAGCTGTGCCCTTGACGGCATGCATTAGTTCCATAAATACCTACAAAATCATAAGGAAAACATCTCTCTGGTACCCTTGATAGAAACTTGCTTTTGGGAGTAAGGAGAAACTTGTTTTAGAGCCTAAAATATTTCATGCAGAATGTCCAAGTAATTTTCCTGTGAGTTATATGAAATCATTGATTCTGTAAGTATATAAGTGAGGTATACCATCATTTCTGAGAGCCAAATATGTTTTTGTGGCAAAATTATTTCCTATGGAGCTCCATATACGCAAATAAGTTTAGACCTGAAATAAGTTTCCTGGAATTTGAGTCAAAGAAATTATTCTTTTCTAAGTTTATTTTCGAGACAGAGTCTCCCTGTATAGTCTAGGCTGGCCTTGATCTCAGTATGAGCATCAAACTCAAAGCAGTCTCCTGCCTCAGCCTCCTGAGTGCTGGGACCACAAGTGTGTGCCACCATGCCCTAAGGTAATAATCTTAACTCTCTCCTCTCCTCCCTTGCACTTTCCCTCTTTTTTTTTTTTTTTTTCTCAATATTTGGCAATCCTTGAACTGCCTGGAAGGTTTCAACTTTATGACAACTATGAACAATTCAGCCTTAGTCTTACATTCATTCCTTTCCATGTTCAAAATAGAACATCTCTTCTATACCCTGTTTATAAACACAGGAGTTTTTGCTTCAAGATAGTGACTGAAAAGAATGCTTTAGGACACGCAGTATGTGATATAGTATTTATTGAAAACACAGGTGGAATTACGTGCATGATGGATGCTTCTGACCTCAGGTTTTAGTGAGACCTGCTTCCTGGCAAGGCAGGAGGAAGAGCATGGCTGCAGGTGCCTGCATGAAGCAGGGCGCTGTGCAGACCTTGTGATAATTTATCGTGGGTATCTTTACATCTACTTCCCTAATTAGGACCCTAGAAACCACAGAGGTTAAATAGCTGTCATGTTAAAGCTGGGATTGAATCTAAATCCTGTGTTCTTCCCAGGATGCTGTCGCCACATCATGTCAGAAACCAGAGACGTTAACCTGACTTCTTTCATTCTAAACCAGAGTTACTGAAAATTCATTTCCTAGTTCGGTGCCAACTGGATTCCTTCTCTTCATGAGTCATAACCATCATTCATCCAGGCATTTATTATATGCCTCCCTTCTCATCTAGAGTTTTGCAAGTCTGACTGCAAATCAGAATCACCTGGGAAACATTTTTTAAAATATAAACGTCAGGCACCACTCCCCAGAGATTCAATAACTGGCCTGGGGTGAGGTCCAGGCAGCTATTTTTAAAGTCCCCAAGTGGTTTCAGTGTACAGCCAGGATAGGCACACTGAGGCCTCGCTGTGTGCCCTGTTCTCTTACGTCACTCCCTCAGGTGGCTCACTGTCTGTGTCGGCTCAGCTGGGTTATGGGGTACCTAGACATCTGGTCCGACGCTGTCCTGGGTGTGTCTCTGAAAGTCTTTTGGGTGAGGTTAACATTTAGGTTGGTAGACTGGGTAAAGCAGACTGCCCTCCCATGGTGCAGGGGTATTGGTTTTCTTCCCCGCCGTTAGACTCAAACATTAGCTCTTCTTAGGTAGGTCTTGGGCTTTTGGGCTTTTGGGCTTTTGGACTGGAGCCAAAACAGTCAATTCTCCTCATTCTGAGCTTGCCAGCGGCATATCTTAGGATTTGCCCATCACCAAAGTCACACAAGCCAATTCCGTATAAGAAGTCTCTTTCCTATATGTGCACATCCTGTGGTTCTGTTTCTTTGGAGAACCCCAAGTGACTACATCTTCCTTTTTAAGCAAGATGTCTAGACACCTCTGCCATCTCTAGGAGTCTTCCTAGAGACATAATCAAAGGAAGTTCCTTCCGAAGGGGCTCACATGCACATCTCCACTCAAACATGACGTACATGCAGCCAAGCCTCAAGAAGCTCAAATTCTTGCCTCTGTCTTTCCCTCAGCCAGCTTGAGCCTGACGCAAGTCACCTGCCTACCTGTGAAACAAGCTGCATGTGCACGTGCTGCCAAGTCACAGCCTGGCTGCGGGGGGTAGAGGGTGGGAGCAGTCCCCGGAAGTGCAGCCTAGGAAGGACAAGCACCCACTGCTCCATTGCCTTGTCCAGTTGTCCCCCGTAGAGTCAGCCACCATTACCTTTGGGTGCTGGCCAGGTGGCCAGAGTAGAAGCTGAAGTCCGGAGCCCGGTGCTGAGAAGGGAGGTGATAACTCAAAGAGACAGGAGAAAGAAGAACCCTAGTGGGGTTCCCGGTTGGTCCTAGAGAGCACTGAGGGCCAGGCCATGCTATTGCCTGTCCGGGGAATGAGGAGGCAGCAAGGTCAGGGTCAAGCCCCACTGATGTACCAGAAGAGAGTCGGAAGGGTGAGGTGGAGAGCTGAGAGGGTTAATCTTGGGTTTACAACCACCTAGCCCATGAATTGCTACCACATAGATAGATACTACTGCTTTAAAATTTTGTATTGTTGAAGTAATTTTTAATTCATTCTATTGTTTTCTAAAAAGGCAGAGGAAGGATACCCTTATTTTACCGTTTTTTGCTTACATTTTTCCAAACTCTGAAATACAATTGCTCATCAACAAACAAAGCCACAGGAATTATTTCAGTTCAAGAAAATAAACAGATTTCAGGGGATCACCAGAGTTTATCCCGCAGAGCTTTCATCGCTGTGCTAGACTAGCGTGTTGGTGGTGTGAAGATGAAAGCTTCAGGGTTTCTGTTTCAGTGTCATTTTCTGATGGTTTTAGCTATCTTCATTTTGCCTTCAAATCAAATAAATAAACGAGGAATACATTTGAGATGAAAGGAAAATGTCCTGGGTTGGGTGTTGGAGTTCTTCCAATTCAAAATTAGCCAAAGCTCCTCCAGGACCATGGGTGTGTGAGGATGGACAGTGTCCTGCCCTGTGTCCACATGGCTTTGGGACAGTCGGAAGTTGCCCAAAGACCTGGTGAAATGGGCTGTGGAGCGAGTATGGACATTTTAGTTTATAAAGGATCATTTTTCTCTTACTGTGCCCAAGTTGGATCACTTCCTCGGTTTCTGCTTTGCTTAACAAGTGGAGATGTAACTGTCATACTAATCAATCCCATTTTATCTCTTGAGTAGAAACTCTCCAAAGCAGTCCATTGAGTGTATTTTCCAAGCTGTCTTTTGAGAAAGTTGGGCAGTCGTGGGCTACTGAAAGCAAAGCAGATGCCTTTGATGAACACATCCGGCTTAATACACTCTGTGAATAGAAGTGTAGAGGTGTGTGATGTCGGGGTGACCAGACCTGGGGCTGTCTGGGTTTGCTTCAGTCACGATGGGCAGACAGGTGCTGCTGACCTAGATTTTGGCACACTGGGTATCAGACTCTTGTCTGTTTTAGTTTCCTTGTATCTATTTATAACAACAACCAGGAGGATTTTTTTTTTCAAATCTCAGGGATTCATGAAGATAGCAGGATTTCCTGGGAGTCACTAAAAGTCCCTGTGGTGAGAAGGCTCATACACAGTTTGTGTTCACACGTACACGCGACAAATCATGAAGAAGATAAAGGGGTTCAGCTCTTGGTTGCCAGTTCCATCTCACCAAGGACTCTGCCTTAGCCAGAGGCACCCTGGTTCACTGGCATCTTTTCTATCCCGATCTCAGCCTTCTTGCTTCAGGGTCTTTAATTTACCGCTCCTTGTCTTGGAAAAGTCCTCTGAGTCGGACTGGCTTTCTTCTGAGCACTAAATTACACCTGGGAAGTTGGGCGGCCTTTCTAACATCCAAAGTGGCTGTGCCCTTGAGGAAGTGACTGTGGAGAGCGCCGTGGCAGGAACACAGCATGGTGACTCCTTGTGAATGCTTCCAATTCCACTTGGAAGCCGTACCTCAGGTCAAGGCTGCCTGATCACTGCAGGCTCCGTTTAATCTATTTCCTGTTTGTGTGTCCACTTCCAACTCCACAGGGCATTCCAGAACACACAGCAGAAAAAGGAGTGGTAGGCAGATTGGAATGCCTCAGTCACGCTCAGAGCCGGCTAAAGTGCACCTGGCAGTTCCTGCTCTTTGTGCTGCCTCACAGAGGAGGCCACTGATGGCGACGAGTGTCCTCCATAAGCCACATCCCTTGCAGGCCCTCGTGGGTCTTCCTATGGCTGTCTCTGCACCATGAGCACAGAGCCAGAAGCCCACCAGGAAGCCTCATGTAATGAGGGATCACCAGTCCAATGCCCTGAGAGCCATTTAAAAGTTTTTCTAGTTTATCAGGATATATGTGTAGTACATAATATTTACAGGCCTAGTGGGAAGTTGGTACACGTACATAATGCTTCTTCATTCCTTTTTTCATCCTTCCCTTCCTTCCCTCCCCTCCCCCATCTCTTCCTGTTTTTTATGGACATATTTGTAGCACATAATGTTTGTGTGGAGCTGGTACCTGCACACGACACATTTCGATTCCTTTCTTCATCCCTCACCCCTTCCCTGCCCCCCAACATCTCTTGATCCCCTTCCCCTTCAAGAAAGAACTGTCTCCCTACTTCCTATTGTCCATCTTTATTTTTCTCTTTATTTTAACCCTGGGTTTCTCATATAGGGAAAATGTGGTATTTAAGCTTATGTCCGATTTATTTCACTTAACATGGTCACAAGGTGCATCCTTTCCTTGTAATTTATTTTTATGGCAAAACAGTACTCCACTGTGTGAAAATACCACATTTTCTTTATCCTTTTATCTGTTGATGGCCATGTAGGCCACGTCCAAGATTTAGCTATTGTGAACTGTGCTACTATAAACATGAGTGTCCGTGGATCACTGGAACATGATGTCTTTAACTGTTCTGGGAAGATACCTAGAAGGGGAAGATCTGGGTCAAATGGAATTTGTAGTTTTAGTGTTTTGAGGACTCTCCATAGTGATTTCCACAGTGGTTGTACTAGTTTATGCTTCCACCAACAGTGTAGGAGGGCTCCTTTTCCCCATCCTTACCAGAATTTGTTACTATCTGATTTCTTGATGATGGCCATTCTTCCTGGGGTGAGATGGGACCTCAGTGTTGTTTTGATTTTCATCCTGAGAACCATTTTAAAGCAAGCTCCTCAGTGCATTTCCTCGAGGTGCTTCTTAGTCTGTAGACACTGGCATGGGGAAGCCAAGGCCGGGACTGGCAGAACTCTGCCCAAGAAGACACTGTGAGACTTCGTCACCGAGCAGTGGGGACTAGTTCTTGGTGACCATTAGAAAGACCTTTTCTGGTGATAATAACTGTACTTTCATGAGCAACTAAGGAGTCAAGGAATCCTTGGCTTTTTGGGAGAACCTAGTTGGTTTCCTTTGGAATAAGCTGAATCCCTCAAAGGAAGCCAGATGTCACTGCATTGCTTCCAGTGGTAGAGCTGCTAGAAATTGTACAGTGAAATCATGTCAAAGAACGGCCAGTATGCATGGATACAGATCTGGACAATTATAATGTAAATAACAGGATTTGATTTCACTCATGAATAACTAACTTTAGATTCCATAGTCCTTAAAAGGCTGCAACAAGCTCCAACTCCAGAAGGCATGGGACGGCGCCTGCGCGGCGCTGCGGTGGGAGTCACGGTCTTGACCAGATGTCTGAGTAGAAGGCTCTCGACCTTCATGTTCCATGACCTTGTACCACGAGTGCACCAGTGA
>PVJX010012569.1:33693-50050 GCA_004027295.1 Dolichotis patagonum
AGAAGTTTATTATTCAGGAAGCTGGACCATATGTTCCCAGATGCCGCTCTTCTCCAAAACTCAGGCAAAGGAGGACTAGGCCACTTCTTAAAAAAAAAAAAAAAAAAAAAAAAAAAAAAAAAAACCTAACAAAATTGTTATTTCTTAGGACAGAACAACATACCCTCCAAAGCAGTAAATGTTACCCGAGCAATAATAAATAATGGCACACATGCCCATCTTAGAAAACACAGTCAGTCACGTCTTCACATCATGTAACCCACAAGCATGTGCTCAGGCCCTTCGGTGACGATTGAAGACACATTCCGACAGTCGTAAACATCCATCACAGACGCAAGCATGCGGCTCGGGCTCCAGAACCACAGGCAGCTGCTCTTGCTGCCATCGGCGACACACTGAATGTTTCTGAGATCACTGTGAGATCTCTGGGTCTGCACGATACAGCTGAAATACAACTCAGTGTAAGAAAATACCTGGGGTGAAATAACCCTTTAGGAAGCCCAATAAAGAAGAAAGGAAATGTGCTATTTAAAGCTGAAATGGCTTCACTGAAGCATAGTCAAATCATACATGAAATACAACAGCTTTTCCATGCCAGAGGAGTAATGGCTCATTTCCCCTGCAGGCCCTGGGCTCTCCTTTCCCTTAAGTTTTATTACATGTTTAAGTGTACAATACTGGTCATTCCCAGTGCATGAACTTTTGACAGCCTAAAAGCATCTATTTCCCTGTAAACAATGGAACATACAATTGGCATGTGTTGGGTGAGTGTTGCTCTGTGTTGTGGAGCACCCCGAGGCTCCCCAGACTACTCTGTCTCCACCCTTTCTGTGTCCTGGGCACCCACCAGCTGCTGGCTTCATGCACGTTCCTTCCTTCCCTGCAACCCCAGCAGGCCTGTACTGGGGGCCCATGGAAATGAGAGGACTCACCGTGTGTGCTACCAGAAAGCCAACACCTTTGCTAAACTGCTGTTTGTGGGACTTTCTGTACACTCTGAACAGTCACAGCCCCTTCTATGTGCCCACTGCCGCAGCACAGAGCCCTCCCTTTCATAAGACTTGCCTGAGTGTTGTCGAGCCAGGAGCTGGGCCTTTATAGATTGGGCTAGTCTCGAGTACTGTGCACAGGTGAGAATAAATTTCCCAAGTGCTCCACTGCAATCCGTACCACACATCTGTCTCCACCCT
Source organism: Dolichotis patagonum (assembly GCA_004027295.1). NCBI lineage: Eukaryota > Metazoa > Chordata > Mammalia > Rodentia > Caviidae > Dolichotis > Dolichotis patagonum. The sequence continues at coordinate 34,884 of PVJX010012569.1, forward strand.
CCTTCCAGTGGTGATGGCTAGGATTGGGGAAGGAGCAAAGAAAGACCTATTCCTTCCAGCCACTCAGCACCAACCCCAAATAACAGCTCTGCTCAGTTAACAACTGATAATGGCCATTCTTCCCCAAGGCAAATGCATTCTGCATTTTAACCCAGATTAAAACTCAAGCAAACAACCTTCTCAGGAGACACAGAATGCTTCCAAGGAGAGTAAAGACCATGTGTGTTCCATTCCCCAGCATATCCCCAGTGCCTGACACTTAAGAGGAGGTCACTAAATATTTGCTAAATGGGTGAGTAAATTAGTGAATGACATGGAACAGCGACGCTGTCAGATGACTTGGATGGACAGGATTCTCGCTCGCTGGAGCAGCGGGGCAGGGCCCTGGCTGCCCGCCTTGGAGTGATGAGAATGCCTTGCAGTTCATCTACTGGGAGCGCCTTACCCTTAGCCTGAGACCAGCATGGTAGAAAATCTTTTTGGCTTTAGACACTGCTGTGCATTTTTTTGGATAGTGCTTCAGATTTGGGTTTTCTTATTTTTTGTTTTTGTTTTTGTTTTTTTGGTTGGTTTTGTTTTTTAAACAGTGCTTTGAGCTGCTGACAGTTGCCTGGTGTACTTGGGTGGCCCTGAAATGCTTTGCATTATTTGGAGCTACGCTGCTGTATTATCCTGGTAACAAGATCAGAGGAATCTGAATGTGTTTAAGTTAGGATTTGGGTCTGGATTACAACATATAGGCTGGTTTTTAATTCCTTCTTTCCTCCTGTACTATTTAAGTCCATGGGCACTTAGAATCCCGTATAAACATCTCCAAGTAGCCAAAGAGAGGCAGCATGTGGAATGCAAGGTCAGAGCTGTTCACTCACATGTCTTCTCCCTGAAAAGCCTGGCGATTTCAGGAGTCTCCAGGAGTTAGCTTCAGTGCCTGCTTTCTTCTTGCTCGTGGTGAAGTATCAGCTTCTTTGAACTTCATGACGATGCCACTGAGGCAGCCTGCGCTTCTGCTTTCCCCTCAGGGCGGCCCTGTTTCCCATCCGTGCAATCTTGTGATGGAGCCCACTGCGCTGTTCCCTCCCCTTCCCACCAGGGACCCCTGCTCCTCCCTCCCAGAGGCTCCTGTGAGCAGAGGGCAGAAGGTCAGGTTGTTTGCAAGCCTTGGCAGAAAGGCCCCAGACATTCTTCCCTGGCAAAGCTAGAGAAGTGTGCAGATCTTTTGTTTTCTGTTTTTTTTACCATAGAAGTGGGCGGAAAGGGGGATTTGCTACTAGTTCCTCGAATTGAAATAGAAGTTGCTTTTCTTGGACAAAGATGCAGAATTCCTCCCAGCCTAGAATTCATGCCCCTCAGTGTTGAAAAAGCATAGCAGCTTTTGGTTCTTCAGACCTAGAATGGGATGTCGAAACCAATTCCATTGAAAGTGTTAAGACTGGGGGTATTGTTACAGCTAAACAAGAGACCTTGTAGGCTAATGGGGAAAACATACCTGTCTCAAAAAATTTTTTTAAATAATGGTGTAAACATTTAGGAAGGCAGGTTCTGTTGTGGGTTTTTTTGTTTGTTTTTTGTTTTTTTACTTAGAAAATTATTTTATAGACCTTTCCTATGGAAGTATTTAAGATATTTGGAGGCAATTAGTGCCCATAACTCCCAGGGTCTTTGTGAAAAGTACCCTAAACCAGAGAAGATACGAATATTCAAATAACTGTCAAATTGTTGTTTTCTGACAGCCCCAAATACTCTGTACTTTTCCTGGCTGAGTGGCAGTGTGTCTAATGGGTCAATCTTTAATGTTTTGTCTCTAACTTGTAAAGTTCATGGGTAATGAGTGTACTGTTCCTGATTACTTCTACTTGGTTAAATGGCTTGACCACATGTATTCAGTTTTAACCTACACAACATGGACTCTTCTTCTAAAAGATGTGGAGCCTGGATTAAAGACAGCACTAGTAAAATAGGCCCTAAAAAACCACACAGGCAAGATGGCAAGGGTGGTGCTCTTTCCCGGCTACCACTGCCAGGTAGAAACAGCAGTGTCCAGTTTGATTTGGCAAGCACTTGGCCAGAACACAAATGAAACGCCAACACTCAACCCTTCAAATTAAAAAAAAAAATTGACATGGAAATAGGGATGAAAATTCACATCTAGCATTATCACAAGGCATTTCACTCAAAATATATGTGTACTTTGAACTATTAAATAATGCTAATGGCCTGTGCAGATAATTAATTAGGTTAACAAGGATAAGGAATATGGGGATACATACTTGGGGCTCTGCATCCACTGGGTTCAATTGAAAACATTCAGGGGAAAAAAATCTTGTGAATGTACTAAACACATACAAATGTTTTCTTTCTGGCTGTTAGTTCCTAAACATTGCAGGATAACAACTGTTTGCACAGCATTGACTTTGTACTAGGAATTATAAGTAATATAGAGGCGATTTTAAATATATGAGGGGGGCCGGGGATCTAGCTCAGTGGCATAAGTGCTTGCCTTGCAAGCACGCAGTCGTGAGTTCGATCCCCAGTACCACAAAAAAATTAAAATAAAATAAAATAAAATAAAATACATGAGAATATGTTTTATGCAAATATGGTGCCATATGACTGACATAAGGCACTTGGGCATGCTCAGATTTTGATCTCTGAGGGAGCTATAGGCAGAGTCCTAGAACCAATTCCCTGTGGATACCAAGGGATGCTGTATTTTGTGTCTCAACCTATGAAGTAGTGATAATGGCCAGCGTAGATATTTTGTAAGCTGACGAAGAATAAGTCAAAGAAGTCACATGAGTTGCGCATGTTCAAAGTGCTTGAACTCACTGCTTTAGGGGGGAGCCTTGAGCAGATGTCTGAAGGTTGGTGGTGAGTTCGAAGGCAGAGGTGGTGGCCTCAAAGGAAAGAGCTGCATGTGGGCAAGATCTAAAGGGATGAGGGAGGCCACCAATGAGAGGCAGTGAACCTGGAAGACCCACCCAACACACCTGGAGACAGAAAACCTCCCTGTCTTTTCAGAGATCCACAGAATTAAGCAAGGACTCAAGGAAAGCGAGCAGATTCACCGAAGCAGCAAGCTAAGTCTAGCAGCTGGTTTTAGATCCAGCCAAGTCATGTAGACTGCTTCATCTGCAGGGCACACATTCAGGGTCCCCAGCAGTATGAGAAACTGTAGTCCACACTGAACCCCACATACATTGTTTTTTCCTATACTTGACAAACTTTCACCTTTTCACTTTCCTGTTTCTCTTTGATATCTCTGAAGTGCCACCATCTCTATTCTTATACTTTGAGGCTATTATTAAGTAAAAGGTCAATTAAACACACAGATGTAGTATATACAACATGGATACTCCAGACAAAGGGAAAATTCATGTCCCAGACAAGACTGAGTGGGATAGTGCAAGATTTTATCACACTACTCACAACAGTGCATTGTTTACAACGTGTTTATTTCTAGAATTTTCCATGGAATATTTTCAGACTACAGGAAGGTAACTGCAGAAAAGGAAACCATGGATAAGGGGCCCCCTGCTCATTTGGCTGGGTGGCAGACAGGGATGTGCTAGTGGGGCCTGCCAAGTGCAGATCACACAGGCCAGGCTTCCCGACCCACCCTCTGTGTGTTCAACATTCAGAGAATACAGTGGCTGAGAGTGAATTTTGACTCAAACTTTTGGCCTCTTGCATTTGGCCATCCTAGCAGGACTTTCTCCAGGTAAGCCTAACTGTGGAGTTCCATTACTGTTGAAAGTTGCTGGGCAGAAAAGACTTGTGGGGCTCTCGCCAGAGCAGCTTCATGCATTTATGTATGTTTTACCCTGCAGAAAGGTTATTGCAGCACCTGTCTGTCTGAAGGGGACACCTTTGCCTGACTCACACAGAGACACCTGTGTTGACGGGCTGCAGCTGTAAAGTTGTCATCAGTTATAGCAGAACAGGCCAAAACCAGAAAGAAAAAAAAGATCTGATGAACCAAATGCTAGTAAGTCTGACGCATTTTCACTGGAATATGGCTTGTGGAGGGTGGTATGTAGTAAGTTCATGTGGTAGGAAAGCCACACCGTGAGCTGCAGGCTGCAAAGGCCTGGGTTCAGTGTTGTTAGGCCATCAGAGGTCGCATCTGAGTGGTGGAGAGAAGAGCACTGTGAGAAGGAGACATCTTGTGATGGCCAGAGGCCATCCTTGAGCCTGCAGGGATTTGAAGAAAGAATAAACACATCAGGTTTGTGATGTGACCAAGACTTTTTAGGCTGTTGCACAGTTGCCAGTTGTTTCCAGAAACTCTGGAGCCAGGTGTTTCTCCCCTGGACGCACCTGCTTTGGGACCTCACCTTCCCGGGCTAACTAAGAAGCAGAGGGTCAGTGATGACTTAGGCTGGGAAGGGACAGCTGAGCTCCCCGTAGCTGGTAGCAAAGCAGTGAAACAAGCAGCACCAAGAACCAGACCAGCTCCAGGGCAGCTCCCTGGAGTCACACTGTGTGCTTTGGGTCACACAGGGCCTGTAAATTGCAAGTAATGACTGGGGGCCTCTGCAGGAAAACATGTGCTTTGAGTTTTCCAAATGACTCAGACGCACGCTGAGAGATAAATGATGATAGCAAGCAGATGTGACATGTGCTTTTCAAGAGCGACAGACAGGGGGAATCTGAGATTGGCGTCTTCCACACTTTGAGATGTTGGCCTGACGCTTGGTGGAGCCTGCTCCCTTAACGAGAAACACTGGGCCCTGGGTGAGTCCTTCCCCCTTTCTTTCTTTCCTTAAGAGAAATCTGCATTTTAAACCTTAAATGTAAACGCGTTCTGGCTCCAATTTGTCGGCTGACTCTAATCGCCTTGGAACTTATATAAACTCTAGGTGAGTAATTTCCCCAAGTACAGTACCCTCTTGGAATGCGTGTGCTGTGAACTCAGATTAAACTTTTAACCTTGCGTTTTTCTGGGAAGGATTATTATCTATGTTTTCATGGTTTAAAAAGGCAGTCAGAAACTCAAGAATGTGAGTGCTGTCTGGCTGAGCCAGTGTATTCTCTCCTGAGCCCTCCCCGGTCCCGTAGATACCTGGGGATCACAGTCACATGGAGCCCCCTAAAAGTGGGACCAGAGGGCCTGAAGTGCTATGATCAGAAGTACAGAAGCAGTGACTTTCTTGCTTTTCTCATTACACAACTGAATTGTGAACCGTTGGGAGGGCCCTGTGCAGAAACCCTGCATGTCTTTTTGCTGATGCACACCGTGTGCCAGTTGGCAAGTGACACACAGGGCACATGGATGAGCAAAGCATGAGGCCAGCGTCCTAGATTGCTGCCGTATTTTCCTCGCCTGGCTCTCCTTCCCTCCTGCCCTTCCTCCCTGCCCCAATCAGCAGGCTTCAGGCTGTCCCAGAGAGTCTGAGGAAGGGCTGTTGTGGCCCTGGTATCCCAAACTCACCCAGACACTGCTGCCAGCGACCACTGTCACCAAGCCTGAGTGGATACTGGTGTGTGTCTCGTCTTTGAGCTTGGTTGCGAACATCCGAGGGTCCCTCAGGCTGGTGCTGGTACAAGTGATGCATTTACGTTTGCTGAGCACTTATTATAGACCTGGAACTCAAGAGTACAGGATAAATGTAAATGGCATTGGCCGAAAGGAGTTTGTGATCTCACGAAGGACACAAATGCACATCTAGGCTGTGAACCACTATAAATGCCACACCGCTGGCATGGACAAGTTGCTATGTAGAAGCAGAGATTGGTGTGGATCCTTCCAGAATCTCTTGACTGAAAAACAAGAGAAGAAGCTGCAGGGGCGGGTGCAGAATAACATAAGAGTCTGTGACATCTTCTATGACTTCGCAGAGGAAGTGCAAGGGCGAGACTGGGTCAGAGGGTCATGGTGACAAAGGTGACAAAGACCAAGCTGGAGGCAGGCTGAAAAGTGAGTCAGTCAGAGCCAGTGAGGTAAATACACTCTCACAGGGCCAAGGGAAATGTATTATTTTACTGTTATTTTTTGAGACAGGTTTTCACTATATAGTTAGGGCTGGACTTGAACTTGTGGTGATACTCTTGCCTCAGTGACTGCCATGATTACTGGTATCACACCTGGCTCAGGACTCAGAAATTTATACAAACACATAGTATATGAAGAAAAAGAATTTTACATGTAAAAAATGTATAAAAATAAAAAGTACTTTTTGGTATCGGGAATCAAACTCAGGACTTAGCGTTTGTCAGGCAGGCAGGCACTGCACTACCAAGCTATATTGTTGGCTTCAAAAAGAACTTAGAAGTGTAGGAAACAGATGAAAAAAAAAATAGGAGGCCTGGGATATAGCTCACTGGTATAAGCACCAGCCTGGAAAGTGTGAAGTTATAAGTTCAATCCCTGGTACAAAAAAAAAAAAAAACCATAAAAAAAAATAAATATAAAACAGTGAACAGTTGTTCATGGAAGAAAATTTGACCCTGAGCTTCACAGACACCAAAGCCAAAATGGAGATATGAAATTCACTGTGTCTGCGTGAGAAAAGCCATTTGCTCAAGAAAAACAGGCTAGAACTAGAGTCTAGAAAAATTTCCCTGTTGATTCTCATCAAAGGCTGCATGTGGGATACTGGGAAATATCTTCAAGCGTATCCCCCCATTAGCAATTTTTATAGGACTGTTTCTTGTAACATCCCTCAGTGCAAGTTGATGGCACACTGCCAAAGTGTAATTCAGTAACAATTCTACAATTCTAGGGCCAGAACAGTTGAGCCTACGCCGGCCACTCTTTGATGGTCCGGCTTGCTGTGTGGATACAATTTAGGGTATCCAAAGGAATAGGTGTCCCTTGTTTCTGGGAGGCAATCATCCATGGAGATTATTTCTTACAGTGGGTATCTTAAAAAGTACTGGATAGCAGGCAGCAAATTTGAACTTCTATTCATTGTCAGAGACCTCAAGAACAAAGGAATTTGAACCCTAGGTTATGTAACAAAGGAAAGAGTAATTTCCAAAGCTGTTTAATTATGGAAGAGAAGCAATTGGTCTTCATGGACTAACTGTGCAATCCCATGACCCAACTCAGAGTGACCTGGCACTGGGACCAGTTATGTAAACTCCCTGGCCGGGCAGCCCTCGTCTTGCTCCGAATACTAGGCCGACAGGAGGGGGACAGAAGCCCTCATGCTTCAGAAGTAAAGCTGTGGGCTGAACATCTTTTGGGATCTGGGCCCTTTTTCTTACTACCGGAAGTAATTGAAGTGAAAACCAATTCCAGAAGCCATAAACTTACGTTCACGCGTGTATTTGTTTTTGAGTTAGAAGGCTGTGGTAGTCACCAAAAAAAGTGTCAGTTTTGCATAACACGAATAAAAAAAAATCCCACATTGTTTTGTAACAATTTATTTTTGAGGGGAGTGGGGCTCTTTGTTTAGACAGTCTTGTTGTGCAGTTCAGGCTAGGCTTGAACTCACTTTGTAGCCCAAGCTAGCCTTGAGCATGCACCAGTCCCCTGCCTCAGCCTCCTGCATGCTGGGATTACAGGTACCTGCCACTCCGCCTGGCCTAGTTACTTCTTGATATACTACGGAGAACTGGTGGGTAAAAATTGTTTTCTCTTGAGTCCCCCTGAAAGTGCACCTCATTGGAGGTAAATTCCGACATTGTTATGGCTGCCACCACTATGCAGCAAGTTGTAATCAGTGTCCCAGAAGTCAGGGCCCTTCTCCCAGTCAGCAAAAGTAGTGATGACCAGAGCACTACCTGTGCTCAGTATGGCCCCGACCACCTCCCCTCCGGCGTACAGCAGGGGAGGATCCCAGCCGTCAGCACAGTCAGGCACCTGCAACACTGTACACCTCGTGTCCTCACTGAGGTGAGACACCTGGATGCAGTTACTTGCGAAGGTTTCAAAAGCGGCCCCTCCCCAGCCGGACCAGGGTGAAATGCCTCAGAGCTGCCTTTCCTCTTTGGGCTCATGCAGTTCTACTTGTCCCATTCCGGCTGCAGTTGCTCACACTCCTAAGTCATCTGAAAACACGGGGGATTTATGAAGACCAGCACTACGTGATGCAAGTAGCCACACATCGCATAGCTCTCCTCCTGGGTCCCCTAAACTGTTAGAAGTTGAGTTCATGTGAAGGTAATGGGAAAGGCCAAGCCAGAGCCTTTGGTATGGAAAACCCATTGTTTAGAAATGGCTTTGTAACAAAGCCAGAAATTCAAGTTAAAAGTAGCAGGGTGCTCTGGCATGATCCTTTGGTCCTGGCTACTTAGAAGGCCGAGGCAGGAGGGTGGGGTCTGCCTGATTTAGCAGAATCCCTGCCCCCATACACAGAGTGGATCGAGTTCCCTCTGGCATACAGCTGCCCACAGCCACTGTGTGGTTACTCTGTGACTGCTGCTGGCTGCTGCCTCAGGAACAAAGGGACGATGACGATGTCTGCTCCACCACTGCAGTAGGCCCACAGTGTCCCAGTGCCTCCGGAGACCCTGGTGTTAGGAAAACAGAGCCTTGTTCACTTCGGGGATGACAGCACCTTGCAGATAGATAACTTCTGCTCTCTCCAGTCTCTTAGCACAGAAGAGAATCGTTTGCTGAGTGGTCCTTAGTGCATTGAGATGGGCACAGGGAACATCACAGACCCAAGTCCCAGACCATAGTTTCTACTTTGCAAGAGTCTAACTCAGGTTCGCCGTGAGGTCTGACCTTGGCAGAGGCCTGGGACGGCTCTGCCTCTATAGCAAGCAGCTCTCAGGCTGTGGGGTGACTCCCCGCTGTGTTATGGGGAAGGGGTCCTGCGCTAAGGGGGCGGATGGGAGTGGGGCAGCAGAGACCCCTTGCCCTGGGTGAGGCACTGCAGAACTGGCAACCACTGAGGCAGCAGCCTGAGAAATGGGCGAGCAGTGTGACAGCTCAGAGCTTCGATGCTGTTTTCTTGTGCTTTTAATATGAAAGACAGAACTGCCAGGAGGCCTTATCTTTGGCTTTAGCAAATGATCAGACAGCGGGGGATGAGGCTTGTGGACTCACCTCCGTGGCCAGTCTGTGGGTGTGACTCACACCACCAGCGAGAATCCGAGCTCCCTTAGGGGTGCTGTGCCGAGTTCCATCTGTGCCCTAGAGTCTGGGTGGCACCGAGCGAGCCTCGCTTTCAGGGCGATAGGGAGGTAGGGATGGGTGAAGGGGCTGCCACTGGATGCAGATCCTAGAGCCTGCATTTTAGCATGGAGAGCACTGTCTCTTCCCTTTCGAATCGCTGCGTGGTGTTCTGCACTATGCTCTGGGCCGCGGTCTGTGAGAGAAACAGATGCACAGTTGTCCCTTGGCACCGGCAAGGGATTCATCTTAGGACCCCCTGCAGGTACCGAGCCCCCTCTGTGAAACGGCATCATCACTGCGTATCACCTGCGCACCTCTTCCTGCGTATTTAAATCATCTCTAGGTTCTTCTGACACTCGAGTGCAGTGTAAGTGCTTTATAAATAGTTATTAAACTGCATTGCTTAGAGTATAATAATAGAAAAAAGTTTTCATGCATTCTGTACAGATGCAGGGTTTATATATTTATTTTATCTGTAGTTGGTTGAATCATGGGATGCAGAACCAGGGATACAGAGGGCTGGCTGTCCTGATTTTCAAACGTTCTGTTCTAATATGAGGCAAAATAACTTCTTTCGCAGATGCACACTGGCTAAAATTCCATCACTTAGAAGTTCTGGTCTATCCTATCAGTGAGCTCTTTTCAACTGTCGGTATGCTTGGCAGAGTTGTGGTGAGTGGCTGCCTTCCCATGAAACTGTCATAATGAAGTCAGGTCATTTTCCTCCTAAGCCCTGGCTTAGCCACTGTCTAAGGGGCAGCATTATTTTAGGAGGAAGTGGTACTTTGGGCCAAGGAAGGTTGGGGAAGGGAGTAGTGTGCGAGGTGCTTTGGTTAGCTGGCCCCTGTCCAAGCACCCCAAGCACAGGATATGCAGGTGGGGAACTGGAGTTGTCCTTCTGCCTTTGTTGAAAATGTAACTAAGCTCACCCTCAGCACTGGGCAGCGGCTGCGTGCTCTTCCAAGACTTCCTTGTCCTAAAAGAAGGGGAAAACAGTCAGGGTAGTGTTTTGCTAGCACTGTCCTTACCCTAGGTAGAACTCTTTCAGGGTTCCTAGGAATCAGATACTGCAGCAAAAGCTGCCTCAAAGATCACCACAGTTAGAGGATAATGATAGAAACATAACATCAGTGCAGGAAGACTTTTTCATTTCCCCAGCAGGGTCCCCATGCCACCATTTCTGTGACAGACAAGCTATGGGATGGTGTGGCCACAGGTAACTAAGGAAATGACATTGGCAGACTAACACTGGGGTTCCTAGCTTCATGTGACATGGTTGTCACTGGGAGCCCCGCACACACTGAGAAACACAGGTAAGAGGATCTCTCCCTAAGAGGCCCTGGTTGATGTCCCCTCTTCCTCTCAAGCCACTGTGTGTGCTATAGCAATGGCCCTGTGTTAATTAAGACTTTAGCCAAAGAGCCACTGCTGTGATCCAGTTATGCAGATGTAGCTTGAGATTACTCAGATAACTGATTAAAACATTAAAGTAGTTCAGTTTTACAAGGGCTCTACTTAAAGTGAGGTAGTGTTTTGCTATAATACGACAGTATAATCAGTAGTTTACTATGTTTTGCCACAGTGGAAGCTGAGGGCTACTAACAGCCTTCAAAATTGCTATTTAAGCTTGAACTTTTTTCAAGAGCCAATTATGTACGTGGCCCGTTACCAAGTTCTTTTTGTTCCCTCATATGCCTCCCGCTGTCCAGGGGGACTGTTTTTACAGTTCATTTGCCTCTGGACTAGAAGAAAGAAGGTGAAACTAACATCTGTCTGCTTATTGGCCGATCCAATGAACTCTTACGGGAAAGATGCTGAAATTATTGACTAAAACAGACCTTTGTGTTTCCTATGGATTAAATATTCCTCTATTTCCCTTGATTCCAAATATTCGAAAGAAGTAATAATCAGCTGAAGTGAATATTTCTTGGTGATATAAGAAGTAAGGTGAGCAGAATTCTATTTCATGTACTACTGATTTTGTCAAACATAAGGAAAAGTGCTCTAATAAACCCAACAAGATAGTGATGCTTTAAAAAATACTGAATAGTGGGCCAGGGGTTTAGCTCAGCGGTATATAAGTGCCTGCCTGGCAAGTGCAAGGTCGAGAGTTCAGTCCCTGGTGCCAAAACAAACAAACAAACAAACAAACCTGAATAGCCATTATACCCATCAGAATGTTTTCTCCTCACTCTGGTCCTGTTGACAGAAGTCCCTGGATTTTCCTAGACCGCATTCTGTTTTTAAAAGGTGTGTGTCTGCAGGTGTCCACAGTTGTCTTAGTTGATACGATGAGAGATTAGATAGTCCTTAAATGCAGCACAGGAAGAATGTCACTACAGGATTGCACCCAGGGCCCAGAAGCCTCCAGACATTCCTGTAGTGGAGCAGGAGGAAAATCACAGATTTTATCATGAGACTCAGTGGAAGCGAGTAATTCTCTGCCACTGAGAGAAATGAGATTTTTGCCAAGAAGCACGGACTTTTCATGGAGGGAGAGAGAGTACAATGAGGCAGAGGCCAGTGGAAGCGGCTGTGTCTGTGTGACACTTCTAGTCCCTGCTCTGTGATGAATTCCTCCATGAATTGTTCAGTTGCTTGTCTTGATGCAAGAGATGCTTCGTTTTTTAAAGCAGGACATAGTTTATCCCTCTTGGAAAAAGAAATAACAAATAATTAAGGTCATAGCTCTCAGGGACCCAAAGTTTATTGGCAATAAAAGGCAGCTGTGCTGACAACTGCTAATTAACCTGCCAAAAGTGAGCATGTCGCCGTGTTAGAAAACAGGGCTGGAGCCATCGAGGGATCTATATAAGCCACAGTCCACAGCCCTAAAGCTCAAAGGGCCACAGCCTGGGGCCCCACCCTTGAGGGAGGTGGTGGCAGTCTGCATTCTCCACCCAACAGGACACCACGGGACAAGCCCTTAGCCTGAGCTGGTGTGCACCTGGCCTCTCCAGCACGCGAGCACCTAGAAGGTGGGAAATGTGGGAAATTATATTTTGTGAGCACTTCAGGCATTTTCTCCACATAAGCTTGTTCAATCTTCACAGTTACACTACTCGAGGACTGTAACTGTCCTAGCTTCCGCAGATGGGGACACGGAGACGCAGAGCTTCCAAATCCAGTTCTCCCGGCTTCCTGGCTCTTCTTCACCACTGCTGTGCTTTTCCAGGTGAAACATCAAGGAGTGTTTGTTTACCATCGGGCTGTTAGGAGTTCGTGGTGCAGGTGTGAGCAAGTCACCCGACTTCTGTGAGCCTCAGCTTTTCGCCTGTAAAGGGAGAGCTCAGAGGCTTCAGGGTCTCTTGGGCCAGTGCGTCTCCAGCTTCTACAGCACAGCATCGCCTGGGGGTCTTGCTCACCGGGGAATTCTGCTTCAGTGGTTCGTGCAGGTGGCCCAGGCAGTTGGCCCTCAGCATTGGCTACATTGGCTCTAGTTAGTATAGAATAGGTGGCAGAAAGGGACGCTGGCTAAGGGAAGTTTGTATTGAGCTCTAAATCAGTGATGGCGAACCATTCAGATCTTTCATTGGTGACAAACAGCTGGCTGTGGCACTCGTGCCGTAGGTTCACCACCCCTACCGCCAAGGCTCCGAGCGCCTGCAGTTTCCTGATGGCCTCATCCCTCTCCTGCCCTGCCCATCAGAGTTCCCGGCACTCCTAACTTGCTCCGGTACAGGTTCATCTCCCCAGTGGGGTCCGACTCATTTGATCTAAAATGAGATCAACTTTAAAGGACGTCTGGTACATGCCATTCAGAAGCACCTTACTCGCCTAAAGATTTTATTTTACAGATTAAATCACACGCTCACCCTCAGCTGTGCCAGATACACTGTGGCATATAAAGTTTCTTCATGCGGGTGCCTCTCTTTGTTCTGGTCACCACTAGCAGTGCTTTACGAGTCTTCCACGATCGATCGATCGCACCGTGCTGTTAACCTTGCACGGCGGTATTTATTGTTTTGGGAATGGTTGCAGGGACCAGAAGCCAGATTTCATTATCTCTGTGGGGAAACGAATCCTATAAACTCAAGACAAAAGCATAACGTGAAGCAAGAAACAGGGATAATTGGCCACTAACGTTTCTTTTCTTTGTATCTTTCTAAAAAATGCCCACTTTAAACCAATTCAGAGTTGGTTCTAATTAGAGCATTTTAGAAATAAGAGTACTATGTGGTGCCTATAAAGAAAGGGTGCTGCATTTTGTTTTTTTAACCTGATCTTTTCTTCTAATGCCCAGAAGGACATTAGGTATTTTTGTATGACTGTCAAGGGATAGAGTCAGCTGCAAATATTTGACCTAGATAAACAGAATACCATTCACTTCATCTGAAAGTATAGGGATAATTGACTTGGACAGCCATATCAACAGCAGGAGTCTCTCGCAGACTGCCTGCCTTCCTAAATCAGCAGGTACCCTCCCGTGGCGGCGGCAGCCAGGCCCTCTACTGTGACTGCTTTTTACTGCTGTGTGTTGAATTGTGCTAATGATCTGTACAGTGCAGCAGAACTCTGGGCCATTTTGTTTTCTTGGGTTTATCCCCATGTCCCAGCCCAGTTGTGTTTACCCATTTTAAGATTTATGATGGATTTGTTCCCCTGAATTAAACAAAATCTTTTCCTTCATTCTGCAAATGTGGTAATTAGTCCATTACTAGCCATTGAGCCCTTGGAATCAAAGACACCTGGAATGGGAGTGCAGTGGGACCCCAAAGGTCACCGAGCCCGAATCCCCATGTCCAATGCCTGACTCCTTACAGAGTCCCTGCCCAGCGGAGCTTCACTCTGCGCCCTCAGCAGTGCCTCCCACGCCTTGGCTGAGATCTCTTTGCAAGAGGCTCTCATTTGAGGTGGGGCTTTCGGAGACCAAAGCAGCCCAACTTTGAAGCCTGAAGCCTCCAGAGCTGGCCGCGGAGGGGCCTGGCCCGGGTGCTCTCCACGGCCACTGGGCATTAAGGAGCAGTTGCTGCTCTGCTGCAAAGCCAGCTCTAGCTATGCTGCCACCCACTGAGGTGGTCCAGCCCTTGCTGGGGGAATCTGAATTTCCGTGTTTGGAATTTGATGAGATCAAGGTCCTCCAAGTCCTGACAATCTTTTTGAGGGTGTAAGGTATCAGCACACTGACGCCGCCAGCCTGAGCAAAGATGATGTGGGAAGGGGTTGATGATCAAACGGAAGTGTTCAGGAGCCCACCCCACGAACACATTGCAAAACAAAAGCAACTTGACCCCCCCCCCCCAATTCCATCCTTACTAGGGGGAGAAAAACTTTCTTAGATTGGGCTGAAATCTAGGTCTCTAGTTCCCACCCTTTGGCGGCAATGCAGGAAAAACAAAACAACTCCCTCTGCCAGGAGAAGTATTCGTAGGTAAGGGCTGCATCCCCTCCCTCTCCGCTGCCCTGAGATCTTTGCTGGTTGTCCTCATGGCAGACACTGGACCCCTGCTATGCTGGTTGCACACCTTCAAAACAGCCTTCTCTCTGTGTCTGTCTGTCGTTATCTCTGCCTCTCTCTGTCTCTGTTTCTGTCTTTCTCTCTTTCCCCAGTCTTCCTCAGGTTTGTGGTCCAGTGGTCCCGTGCCCCAGGGGAAGGGGCAATGGTCTGCCCACCTTGACCTTGGCTACATCCTGGACTCACCTGGGGCCTGCCCGGCCCATGTGCAGAGATTGGCCCTCAGCACCCTGCAGCCTTCTGTGTCTGTCACTGAAGCATTGCTGGGAAGCTCAGTCTGGGTTACATACTGACCAGCGGAGGCATTGATGGTGGCAAGGGTGGGATGGAGGCGGGGCGGGGGCGGGGGCACTGTCTGACATTGAATGAGTAGAGCTATCTGGGGGCTGGAACTTGTTTGCATCTCTTAGTTTTTAATTTGTACCTTTGATTTTCTTTTATGTTGATAGAAGACCAATACAATCCTAAATTTCACAGCTAGGATAACTATGTTTTAGTATGCTTCTAGTAGTTTTTTGTTTTTGTTGGTGGTGGTTTGTGTATGCGTTTGTGTATGCCTGCCTCTGTGCGTGCATATGTGCATGTGCATGTATACCTCTGTGTGTGTGTGTGTATGTGTGTGTGTGTGTGGGTGTGTGTGTGTGT
>PVJX010012570.1:0-49949 GCA_004027295.1 Dolichotis patagonum
TCCCACTGCCTCCCTATATAGAGCATCTCAATGAACCCTATCTCCTGATCTACTCTGCCTGTGTTTCTCTCTATTAATATTTCAAGGCCATCTATACTAGAGATTATAGCCAATCTTCTCTGCCTTATTTCTGCTATTCTGTTTTTCTGCCATTGGTTGTCTATTTTTCTGTTCCACTCCACTGTCTGCCCTGTTCCTGAGGCCTCTCTGCCATTGTTCCTGAAATGCTCTTATTCTTGTTCTCTCTCTCTCTAAAATGTCCTTCAGTATTTTTTGAAGGGTTGGATTAGTGGTCACAAATTCTCCAAGTTCCTCTTTGTCATGGAAGCATCTTGTTTCTCCATTAATTTCTAGAGAGAGTTTTTCAGGATAGATCAATCTGGGCTGGAGATTGTTCTCCTTCAGGGCTTGAATTACTTCACTCCAAGCTCTTCTTGACCTGATGGTCTGTGTCGAGAAGTCTGGCATGGTTTTGATGGGTTTTCCTTTATAGGTGATCTGTTTCTTTTCTCTGATGGCTTTTAATATTCTGTTCTTATATTGAATTTCTGGGATCTTGATTGTTATGTGTCTAGGTGTAGCTTGGTTTTTGTTGTAGGTGGCTGGAGTTCTGTATGCTTCATACATCTGCATATCATTTCCTTTTTCTATGCTTGGGAAATTTTCCTTAATGATTTCTGTAAATAGCCTTCACAATTCCTCTGTTTTGATTCCTGCTTCTTCATTCACATGCTTTATTCTTAAATTATAGATACTCTTTTGTCATCCTCTAGCCTTCCAATTGTTACTGCCTGCTCCCTTGTTATTTTTAAGAGATCTTTGCTTTCATGATCACACATTGCAAGCATGTGTTCAATTTTTGATAGTCTATCTTTGGTTTCTTTCAAGCAGTTTTGCCAGCTTTCTATGGAGTCTTTAGTTTTCTGATAATCTCTTTGTATTTGCTTCATGAATTCTAGGTTTTTCTTGTTTTCTTCATTAAATGTTTCTCTCCTTTTGTGTTCCTCCATTGTTCTATGTCTTCTTGAGAGGTGCCCAGCCCTTCTTTTATTAATCTACTTATCTCTTGTTTAATTTGAATTAATATTTCAGTTTTGATCCCGCTTACGAGGTCCCGAAGTTATCTCTTTATGTCTGCTACCGCTGTGTTTGATGTTGCATTTTTGCTGCCCTCAAATCTCTTTTGTATTTACCTCTCCTGGATGTTCTCAGGGTTGGGGGCTGGGGTTTTTTCTTTTTTCTCCCTCTCGTCATGTTTTTGGTTCTTTCCATACAAGTGTACAGTGTAATTCCCAGCCCCTTTGCTTGTTGGTTAAGGCTCCTCTGGAGGGTAGGGGCTTCTGCCCTCTGCTGATCTCTATCAGAGAGTGAAGTTCAAGCAAGCGCAGTATGCACTGGCTCCTCTCCTCCGGGCCAGTCAACCTTTGCAGGCCTTCACTGCGTCAGTGTGCGGCTGTACTCAGGGAATTAGTTTGTAGCAACCCACTGGGTCCCTGCCAGGGGCACAGCCCAATCCAAGCAGATTCCACCAATCCACTCAGCAAGGGGAGCAACCACCTGAAGCCACTTCCTTATGGAGTTAAGGCTGTCCTGCCCAAATCCAACATGTCTTCCAGTTGGCTTCCCCTTTCCCGTGGGAGGGTCTTATTCCCATCACTCACCGCATGTTGATGCCAGTCCCTGAGAACTGCTGTGCTCCCAGACCTCCGACTTTAGCGTGGCTGCAGCACAAATTCACGGTGCCTCTGGGTGGGTCGTGTGCAGGGCCGGGTCCAGGTGAGCCGCACGCAGGGATGTTCAGCTCCATGCTCCGGCTGCTCAAGCCAGTTGCTTCAGCACAGTTCAGTTGGTCAGGTCGCTCTCAGGCAGGAATTCAGGTGGCTTGAGGAGGGTTCCATGCTTGCTGATCTTAGCTTCACTAATGGTAGCCCCGGGACCTCATATTTGAGTGGTTTTTTTTTAACTTTAGTTTCTTCCTGGGTTGAGAGACTCCATTTCTCTCTGTTTGGGTCTCTCCAGGATGTTAAATTCTGGCATTTAAAGCTGTCTCTCTCAGAGAGGATCTCTCTCCTGCTACCTACCGGTCCACCATCTTTGGAAACTCTCCCAATCTCTGTATCTTCTTGATTCAGCTTTGGTAATGCATAAGTATCTACCAATTTGTCCATTTCTTCTGTGTTTCCATCTTATTAGAATACAAGTTCTCAAAGTAGGTATAGATAATCTCAATTTCTGCAGGATCCGTTGTGATTATAACTTTTTCATGTCTAGTTGATTGGATTTGTGTCTTTTGTTTCCTTCCTTTTGGGACAAGGTTGGCTAAGGGGTTGTCAATTTTATTTAATGTTTTAAAGAACCAACTCTCAATTCATTCACTCTTTTATATTGTTTTCTTAGCCTCAGTTGCATTAGTTTCTCTGCTAATAATTGTAATTTCCTCCATCATTCAAGGTTTGAGCTTGAATTGTTTTTATTTTTCTAGAAACTTGAGGTTCAACAATGGGGTTTTTATTTGCACTCACTTTGTTTTTCTGATGTGGGAATTCTCTATTATAAATTTACCTTGTAGCAATGCATTCATTGTGTCATAAGTTTTGTTATGTTCTATTGGAATTGTTTAATTGTAGGAACTGTTTAATTGCATCTTTAATGTCATATGTGACCCACCGTTTTTTAGGATGGTGTCATTTAATTTCTTTCTTTCTTTTCTTTTTTTTTTTTTTTTTGTGCTGGGGATCGAACCTACGACTGCATTTGCCGAGCAGGCACTTACACCGCTGAGCTAAACCCCCAGCAATGGTGTAATTTAATTTCTATGTGTTTATGAAGTTTTTGCAATTTTTTTCCAATTTCATTGCTCTGTGATCTGATAATATGCATGAGGTAATTTCAACTCCTTTTCATTTACTTAGGTATGTTCTATGAGCTAGTATGTGGTCTGTTTTGGAGGATGTCCCATGTGCAGGTGAGAGAAATGTGTACTCTGTTATTGTGGTTTGAGACACAGACACACTACAGACATCTACTAAGTCCATTTGTTCAAATGCTTACGTCAACTCTGATATTTCTTTTTTCTTTCTTTCTTTCTTTCTTTATTCTTCTTTTTTGTGTCTGTTAGTGTATCTATTTGTGACAGTGGCTTATTGAAGGTCCTTATTCCAAATGTATTCATGCTTATCTGATTTTTCTTATGCAATCTTATTTGTTTTATATAGTTGGGTTTGCTGGTATTTGATGTGTATACTTATATTTATGTTTATATTTGATTGTTACTTTTTCCTCCTGGATTGCTCCATTCACAAGAATATAGTGTCTCTTCTAATCAGTCTTGGCTTGAAATTCACTTTGTCTGCAAATAGAATAGCTACCTGTGGTTTTTTTCTGGGTCCTGTTGCATAGAATATTGTTTTGCATTCTTTGACTTATAGTCTATGACTTTCTTTTTTAGTTAAATGTGTTTCTTATATGTGGCATATTGTTGAATCTTGTCTCTTGATCTATTCTGCCAATCTGTTTCTTTTGGTGAATTGAGATCATTTGAATTGATGTTTATAAATAATGTTTTACCCTGTCCTTGTGATATTATTTCCCTGCTGTTGGTTTTCTTTCCCTTCTGTTTAATGCTTTCCTTGCCTGTAGATTAATTTTATTGGGGTTCATGGAATTGTTTGTCTTCATTGTCTTTTTCCAGAATATCCTTCAGAATTTTTGGATTTCTGTTTTAGTGTGCATGAATTTCTTCATGTGTCTTTTATCATGAATGTCTTTTATTTATCCATCAATTTTGAAACATAATTTTTCAAGATATATCAAGCTGAGTTGGAGGTTGTTTTCTTTGAAGCCTTGAAATACTTCTCTCCAACCTCTCAACTTAAGTGTTTGTGTTGAGAAGACTGCTGTGCTTCTGATAGATTTTTCTTTATAAGTGCTTTGTGTTTTATCTCTAAGAGCTTTTAATATTCTGTTATTGTGTTGAATTTCTGGATTATTGACTATTATATGCCTTGGTGTAGTTTTTTTCATCATGGCTAATTGGAGTATATCTCACTTATCTATATGTCAAATTTTTTTCTATGCTTGGGAATTTTTCTGCCATTACTTCTGTGAACAGTACTTTTATGTTTTTTGTGCCATTTTCTGATTTTTCATTGATTCCAATCAGTCATGTCATTACTTTTTCCATCATATAGCTACTGTTTAATGTATTTTTCATGGTCTCTTTCATTTTTAAGAAGTCTTTCATTTGTTGATCACTAACTACAAACTTGTTTTCTAGGTCTGATTGATTCTGCTGTGTATAATTTCAGTAGAATTTTTAATGACCTGGATATGTTTGAATCAGTCTTATGGAATTCAGTCTTTCCTATGTTTGACATTCCTGGTTTGCATCACATTTCTAAGCTCCTCTATTTTCTTATCTGCCGTGAGTCTAGATTCACTAACCATGTCTTTCATTATGGTCATTATCTCTTTAGTTACCTATGCAATTATATCTAATTTTTTTTCTTAGAGCCTCATTCATCTGCTTTGTTACTTCCAGTGCCATCATTTTAGAAATTTCATCTAGGTGGCTTTTGCTTTCTTGTACCTCAAACCTCCTGGATTTGCCTTGGGTGAGCTGGATGTCTGGGGTTGCATCTTGTTTCCATGTTTTCTCATTGTCTGTTTTTTTTTTTTTTTTTTTTTTTTTTTTTTTTTTTTTTTTTTTTTTTTTTTTTTTTTTTTTTTTTTTTTTTTTTTTTTTTTTTTGCTGTTGTTGTTCATTTGTTTGCTGCATTGTTGCTTATAAACTGCTTATGGTAGGTAGCTTTATTACTAGTATCAAGGCCTCTTTAGGAAATGACTAATTTTCAGAGATGCCTTCTAGGCATAGCTGACTTTTAGTTTTTGAGTCTGTCCCAAGGCTCTACCTCTTCAATTTAATAGAGATGAGAATTGGTACCTGTTTGGCTTAGCACTCTGTTCTTTGGTCCTTGACTTTGGTACTGTTTATGACTCCCAGACAATCATGGTACTGGCATATAAGGGGGAACAAGTATATCACCTTGGCTAAAGTAGTACAAACAGTAGTAACGATAGCATCAAGCACAGTCTAGAACGTTACAAGCTGCAATAATTGTTGAGTTGCCACCTTTAACCATAGGTAAAAGATTTGTAGTTATATTACAAAAATCTAAAATAAATCAGAAAATTGTGAACAGTAAATATCCTCTCAGTAAAGCCATTTTACCCTTGGAGGAGATTTTAAAAGGATAAGAGGAGAGATAAATAAAAGAAGAAAAAAGATTAGAAGCAAGGCTGAAAGTCAAAGAAAGATTATCCAAGCTTTAGGAAACTGGTAAAGAGGACAAGATGGAAAGAAATTGGGAAAAACAAAAACAAGAACAAAACAAAACCAAAAAAAAATCTAAAAACCATATTTATACTCTTTGTTTTCGGACAAGGTCTTGCTGTGTACCTCAGACTGGTCCTGATCTCTCTGTGTAGTCCAGGCTGGCCTTGGACTCATGATAATCCTCCTGCCTCAGACTCTTGAGTGCAGAATTACAGGCATGTGCCACTACATCTGGCAATGTTCATACTCTTGGGGAAAAAAAAAAGAAAAAAGAAAAAACCAAGGGAAAAGAACAACTACAAACAACAACAACAAAAGATTTCTCTGCAGTTTCAAGCCTGTGGTTGTCTTCTGCAGTCTGCAGTTTTGTGGCAGAGTTAAATTCAGGGCATTTCCACTGTCACTGGTAGACTAAGGAGGCAGAGAGAACCTAGATCAGTGTTGGATAATTCCAGCAAGCCTGCAGGGGGATTAGAGCATGTTCTAGTGCTTCCAAATGCACACAAGTTCAGGCTGACCCTGACCCTGGTGGCTGTGGGGTTAGGGCTGAGCGGTTCAGCCTGCAGCACCCTGGGTGCCTCTTGCTGGGCTGACCTCAGCTCCCTGACCCTGGACATCTCCTGTGGGTGTCCCTTACCCAAATGCTGTGGGATTTGGGTACTAGGAGGCCTGTGATGAAGGCAGCCCATGGCTGCTCCAGTCCTGGGTTCAGTAGGCCCCTCCCTAAATGGGCATCTGGCCAAGTACCCTCTCCAGGGTATAAGGAGGTCACTGGGACTGGAATCAGCCAGCAGCTCTTGTAGTACATGAGTACATTTCTCCCCGGCTGCAGTCACTATCCTCTTTACTGTGTCTCTGTAGGTTTAAGCCTCCTCTCTCACACTATGATCTGAGAGCCTAGAAGAAAGTATAGTTTGCCCCCTCCTCTTTCTGTGTTGTGGCCTATCTCTTCAGGTTCTTTGTGGGCTTCAGTTTTTTTTCCTTCAGGTCCTTCCCAGGTTGTGGGGATCCATCTCCCTCCTTCTTTTTTTCCCCCAATTGTTATTTTCCAATGTTTGGATTTTGAATCCTGGAAAGGTTGATTTGTTGCTGTTTACCACTCCACCATCTTCCCAGAATTCCAAATTACTAATCTTTCTGAACTTCAGTCTTCTCAACTTTAAAAATCCAAAAACAACATGCTGTTATTGTTAATACCTAGTCTGTTCATTGTTGTAGTATATGATAGAAATTCAATTTATTTTTTCCCATTTCCCATACTCACCTTGAACCATTATTTAAATTATTTAAAACTGCTTTATGGGAAGCCAGCATTTTAAAATTTTCCTTTTTCTGTGCTCTATTTCTTTTATTTACTTGGGAAAGTAGTTTAATCGGTTAAATTCTAATATGCCAGAAATACATGATAATGTCTTAAACTAGAGATTAGATAGAAGAGCTTGGAAGATAGAAAGAAGAGGAAAAAAGTCAGATTCTGATCTTTCCCACTTGTAGTAACATGTTGGAAATGGCTTAGGGTTGAAGGATCACATGAAGCATCCCCAGTGTGGGCATCAGACTCTTATAACAGGTGACATTTCCACTGTCACTGGTGGAGGGAGGCAGCATTCTGTCTGACTGCCCGTACAATGCACTGCTGTGTCTAGCTCTAAACTGTAAGCTTTGAGACAAAGTCATACTAAACCTTTGTAACATCTTGACAGGCATGGTACCCTCAGCTGAGAGCCCAACACCAGATAGACTTCAGGATATTTGCTCACCCCAGACTCATTCAGAAGAAGGTATTGAAGCTATTCAAGAAATACACATGTGGGTACAAAGTAAAAGGTAAAAAAAAAAAAAAAAAAAAAAAAACCCATGAGAAAGTAAAAGAGGAACATGTTGAAAAGGTGAGTTGTTGGGGGTAAATGATAAAAAGATAAGTCACAGACTTTCAGTGCTAGAGATTGTCCTTGAATTCTTTATTTTCCTTGCTTGCTAGTTAATACCCATTTCTGTTCCATCAGCACACAAACTACTTTCTACAACTCTGCCAGGTACTAAAACTGGTGACAAGAGGTCAAAGAGAAATGCACATTCACGTCCTTTAATCTACAGCTGGCATTTGGCAGTGTTTGTCAGGCCTTTAATTAATTGACTCCTCAGAAACAGAACTGACAGTTTCCTGTTCATAAATTTTTTAAAAATTGAAATTTTTTCCTTCATGAAAACTGCAGTTCTCTATATCCCTATGGAAGAAGCTATCATAAAATAGATGTCTTTTTCTCTTATGGGCCTCTTTCTTCACAATGCAAACAAAAAATTATTCATCCTTGCAGGAAAACATAAATCTTAAAGGATAAACAAAGAGATATGCAAAATTCAGCTGGAAAGAAATAAAAATATTATAATTGAGCTTGTGCCTCTACACTCCTCCGCTGCTTCAAGAAACCTCCCGGTGGCTTCTCATCTCATCACGGTGAGCTTTAAGTCCTGTCAGAGAAATCTCTGCATCCCTGCTCTCAGCCTGTCTCCAGAAGTTCTGCGCACACAGCCCTCAGCCACCCCTTAATCTATAAAGTAACTGTGACCTCATGCCGCTAGCAGAGGTCAGCAGCAGGAGGCCGAGCTGTGCATGCCACAGGATTCAGGCACGCACGAGCATGTCTGCAGGACCAATGCACGGTGCCCCTGCCGGGCTCAGTTTCCAGGGACAAGCAGGGCACCTGCTAGACAAAAAGATGCCCTAATGATAGAATGAGCCATGATGCACAAGTTGCACAAAGTCAGAGCTGGAGAACAGAGTATGGATCTGTAATTGGCCTTTGTGGTGTTAGCCTATGTCTGAGGAATGGAGCTGAAGTGAGATGGGGATAAGGTTTATGAGCTCCTGGAGATGAAGCACCGGGAGATGAAGTCCTGGAGCTGGTATCGGTGACGGGCTGCTCCCTCAGGGTGCACAGTCCGTGGTTAATGCAGCGTCATTGGGATTCTCCTGTGGCCTTAGCATGGGTAGGATTCTAGTGAGGCAGAAGCAGAATGGCAGCATTCTGGTGTATATTCACATTGCCATGGCTCTCGTAGGCATAGTCTATGATGACCTACAAGGGGTTACTACTGAAACTTCATGGGGAGCCCTGAGGAGAGACAGCTCCACCACGGGCAGCTGTAACCACTACGAGGACTGGGAGTACTGAGGAGAGCACTTCACAGAGCATGCTCAGGACCTCTCTGAGAGTCTAGAATTAGCAGGCTGATTTTCCAAGGGAGAGAAGTTCAGGGACCCCATCCTGGCAGAGGCACAATCAGAAATCCTGGGTACTGACTGACATTAAGACTCTTGCTATCTGACCTTGATGTGTTATGGGCAATGAAGCCTATGTGAGTGGTGGAGTGAGTTCCGTATTTTGGCTGTTGATAGGGCTATGGGGGGATAAGGTCAGAACGCTCCCAGGAATCTCTGTGGGTGAGCGGTGAGGGCTGGAGACTGCTGCTGTCCTGTGCCTTTGCCTTTTCCCCCAGCATTGAGGAGCCTGCACCACTGATTCTCTGGACCCTGGCTTATGTTTATGCCACTAGAGAAGCAGTGTCCTGACTCAGCTGTGGTGGTATGTGGAGTCAGGGAAGGGGATGCCATCCTTGGCAGATGGCATCTGTGTTAGATGACTGGACACCACTGACACCCCCCTCCTTAACATCACGAGTGGTCTTGGGATGGTGACTGGATCCGCAAGAGGATTAGGGGGCTGTGTTTCTAGAGAGCTCTACAGCTAACAGCACCTTCTCTTTAAAATTTTTAATGCGTTTTCAAAATGAACTCCTATTTTAATTATATGAACTTGAGGGATATAGTGTGATAATTTGATAAATGTATATAATGTGTAATGATCGAATCAGGATAGTTAACATTTGTGTCTCAAACATTTAGAGTATTTTTATTAACGTACTTTCACTCTACATATTTATGTAAGAGCAATCTTAGCTGAATAGGCCCCCGTGCTGCTCTCGCTGCATGAGCAGAATCCTGTCGGCCAGCACTGGTGCTTGCGTGGTCTGCTCAGGAGTGCGCCTGCACCGGCACAGTGGCGATGTCAACCACGAGAGTCGAAGAGCTCACACTGCCACTTGCTTTCCTGGAGAAGTCAGATTTCTTCACGGTGACTAATATCTCAGAAAACCAACTTGAAGGAGAAAGCACTTATTTAGCTCGCAGAGGGTTCAGTTGGTGGTGAGGTGGAGCGTCATGGTGGAAAGAATGGCCCAGGAATGCTGGTTACACTCTTCAATGTCACATCCCTGGTGACTCACCTTTTCCAACTAGTTTCCCTGGCCCGCACTTGCCACTACCAAACGGACTTCAGGGCCATCTGAGATCAAACTGTAATAGTCTGCTCATCAAAACTGACCCTTCTCAGGACTTCTTTTGGGAAAGAATAACTGAGGGATAGAAAAAATACTTTTTTTTTTTTTTTTTTTTTTTTGGTACCGGGGATTGAACTCGCGACCTCATGCTTGCCAGGCAGGCGCTTAAGCCACTGAGCTAAATCCCCAGCTAAAAATACTTTTCTTTATAGATGGGTTGATGATCAGAATAATTTAATATTAGAAAGAATGGTGCCTTATTTTGTTTCCTGAGCCGGAAAAATAAGAGACACAGATTCTGTTTTATTCTATAAAGATTACTGGGAAGTTATAAATGTACATTTATGTTCAGTTTTGATTGTCTGTAGTGCAGTGTAATAGACTCAAGAAGGCTTTGAGGATTTTCAGAAATCAGTAATTCCTGCTGGGAGCTTTGCTTATGGGAAGACACAGAAGAGCCTGAAAACTCCAGATAGACATGTGAGGAGCAGGGAGAGAAGCCAGCCACTCGCCTTGAAGAGTTAATTATAAAATGCCCAGAGTAAAAGATAGGACCTGTTTGGAAAAATAAAAATGTCCTGTGGTTTAAATCACTGTGCTGCTCCCCTATATCAGCTTCTAGCAGTGATTTCTGAACTCTTCCTTCTCACAGTCTTTGTGGAAGATGACTTGCAGATAAAATGAGAGACAAAGCATTCACTTCCAGAAAAAAATGAAACTATTCTTCTTCAGTCTCATAAGCTTTGTTGTAAAAGCCTTTTTCCTTTACTAGGTTCGGTAGATATTTATTTAAATTCTGTCACATATCCAGGGCTGAGATTTAGATGTATTTTGGGTCTTGCTTTGAGTGTTTGACTACTGATACAGATTTATAAAACAATGACTTCATTTGAAACACATTCTCTCCAAAAACATCATATAATTAAACTTACAGCAAAAATCTTTGGTTAGGCAAATTAGATCGTATCCAGCAAGTTTCTGAACAACTAAGGGATGCCTTAAACACTGCTAGGGAAATCATCTCAGTTTACAAGTAATAATCAGTCAATTATAAAATGTTTATGTCATTGCATAAATCAATGCATTTTTAACTATTGTATCTGTCTACTGGGAAAACTAGGGAATTTTCATATCTCTAAACCGAACTTCAGCATTTTAAAATTGACAATTAATGTTTAATCAGGGTTGTCTTTGTTCCAGTCACCTGGAAACTGTCTCCGAAGTGGAGATTTTTGTGTAGTACGTTACAGAGGCAGATACTCCAGAAGCATATACTGGGCCGAGAAAAGGAAGAAGTTGAGTGGGATTCAGTTGCAATAAGGCTTTAGTAGTCTGTCCCCACAGTAGCTCTGGATCACTAACAACTTTCTGTATTGTCAGAATTAGGCAAAGAGACCAGGTCTTTGTATCTCACATCAACCAATCATTGAATGAAATCTCTTTAGGGAAGGGTATAACAGGCAAATTAGCTCCCTTTGACTTAAGGACATAGGGTGAGCTTTCAGTAGCCTGCATTCCTTTCCTTTGGTGGCATGGATTCCCCAGAGATGGAGTGTGACTCTGAGGCCAAACTCCAGTGATCTGCCACCAGGCCCCTTACTGAAAAGGCCCCTAATTAAGGCAGAAAGTAGGAATTTCTGTTTCTAATACTGTTAACATTTTACCCCAAAACTTAGTGACTTAAGACAATAAAAATTACTTATTATTACTTCTGCTTTCTGTGAGTCAGGAATGCATAAACTGCTTGGCTGGAAGGTTCTCAGAGACTGTTGAATAAATTCTACATTGGAATTTGTTCATCCTAGAAAACATTCTATTTTTTTTAAATATTCTAAGAAACACAGAACTCAGGAGCCATCTTTTTTTCTTTTGAAATAGTGGTAAGAAAGGCTGACATCTGTACATATGGTATATTTTCAACATTTTGAACTTCAGTTTTGGACCACAGAAATACTATTGACTTTCATATTATTATTTGACTAAAGAAATGTGGTCACCACCATAGGAATTTAGATTTCTTCAAACTTAGTTTCAAAACTGACATTAACTTTGATGGAAGGCAAATTATTTTAGCTCTGACTGGGACAGACTTTTTTGACCAAGACTGATAGGTTTGTATCTCTAAAATGTATTTGGTATTACCCAGGAGGAAAATCCAAACAACTCAGTGTCTAAGAGGAAACTAAAACCAGACATTAAATCTCAGAGTATTGCTCTTAGGTGATGGAATTCAGATTCTTTTAGCAACCTTATCATTTTTGTTCATCTTTTTCAATCGATTCTAAAGGGCTGAGATGACCACATACCATTAGATAAAACTATGGAGTCAAGCAAGCAATTAGAATTTGTTTGGGGGAAGCGAAAAGATTAATTTTAGATTAAGAATCCACCAAATCATGCTTTTCAAAAAGCTTCAGAATTGTTTTATTATAATATCTTCTGGTTTAAATAGGAAAAGCTGTTTGGTTTACAAAAGCGTTGCTATCAAATGTAGGATTTACAATTTAGATGGCAACGAATGGGCTCCAAGCCCTTTTATGATGCAGAACACTTTTTAGCAGTGCTTGGCAGTATAATCAATGTCGTGTTCACAACTTAAAAGTAAAAAGCGTTTGATGGAAAACTGCTCTTGCAGAGGAACGTCGTCGTCTAGTGCTTTATCAAAAAAAGAAAGTCTTTAAAAACAACGTTTAAAAGAAGCGATGGAAACCTCAAAGATAACACATTATCTTAGAGTAGTTAAATGATATTCTACATATTTTAAACTATGTCTCAAATCTGTTGATATTAAAAGTAAAGAATTTTTATGATTGGACAAATGTTGCATATTTTATTCTCAAAAGGAGATGCTTTTCAACTCTTTTTCTTGAAGCTTGAGTGACTAGTGGGGAGATGAGTTTGCATATTTATTTGGACAGCTTCTGAACTATTTTCAGTTCAATGTCTGTATGACCCTGAGTCAGGGCTCTCTGTCTAGTATTGGTGCATTACTTCTTGTATAGCTTAAACGCACAATAAAGAGTAAGCCTTGGAAAACTTTGAAATCACTAAATATTATCAGTGGGGTTAACATATGTTTTGAATGCTCTCCCTAATACTGTAAAGCCTAGATTGGGAGGGAAAGTAGAAAAAACAAAACAAAGGGATGAGGAAAAATGAGCACAGAGATCCCTCCAGTGATGCCCAGTAATACCAGGTTCCATGAAGACCTCACACTTTACTGGTTCCAGAATCCCTGATCATCACCAAAATGCAAGTCCATTCAGTGGGTCTGTCTTGTCTGCACCACTGCTGTACCTATTGCATTTTCTCCTCACCACTTTTTCTTTCTCTACTGCTCCCCTTTCCATTTTTTCCCATGATATAGCCAGAGCTCCAGAGCACAGTAAACACGTTTCTTTACAATCTCAGTAATGCTTCCTCTACATCCTTATCTATCACTCTCTGTGTTCAACAAAAGGGAGTTCACTGATCTGCCTAACATGCAGGCACCGAAGAGTCCCAGGAAGCCCGTTCCCCTTTGTCACCACCACTAAATCTTCACTCCTCTTTGCTGTGGAAAGTTCATGTGATGTCATGTTCTGCTTTTTCTCCTTGTCTCCATTGCTATATCATCTTTTCCTTCCATTGTACCAACCAAAAATGTTAGAAATGTTATCCCAGCTTTCCTTCTTCTCATGCCCTCCATTGACCCGGAAGATATCAATGCTAATAAAGTTAGCAAAGCCGAGATTTGTTCCCTCAAATCTTTGTTCTTCCTAATTCTAGTGATCCTTCATTCACACTTGGTTGCCACATTGGCAAATAAAATTCAATAGATTCAGAAATAAATTAGCCTGCTTCCCACCTCACTTTGTCTCAACCAAGTATGCTATCATTTACTTGGTCATGGTTTCCAGACCAAGATTCTGAGAATCATCCTAAACTACTCCTTATCACCACCACCATAAGAACACCAAGCCTATTCATGTATCTTTTGGACATTTCTCCTTGCTGTTATCATTGCATCTCATCCCTGGTGTCTCTGCCATGAACTATCACAACAGCTTCCTGTCAAGCTTCCTGCATCCGCTCTTTCTCTGCAGCGCCTGCTTATGTCCACTGCGGTGCTCCTCCTCAAGTAACCTGAGAGCCCGTCCCTCTGTCCCCTAAACTGTCAGTGTCTCTCTGTCCCTCAGTGCTGCGTGTTCTAGTACAGAAGCCATTAGCCCCATGAGGTTATGAAGCACCGAGCACTTAAACTGAGCTGTAGTACATGTCCCTAAAATCTATACCACATGCTGAAAATTACATGCCAGAATGAAAGTATTTCTGGATATAGTAGGCTAAATTAAATGTATTATTAATATTAACTTTACCTGTACCTTCTTCCTCAAATGTAACTGCTGGAGAATTTAAAATAAACTCCATGCCTTACTGTCTTTCTGTCATGAATGCTGATTTAGAGTCTGAGCCCATAAACAATGGGCTCCTATGCACCACGGTGCCACAAGAGTCAAAGTCCTCTTGCTTCCCATGGCCGACTGTCACCCACCCACGCACCCACTGGGTGCAATAATCCCATGTCATGTGTATCTATGTCTGTGTGTAGACTGTAAGTTTAAGCCTGGTCATTCTTACTCAGGCTATCATGATGAGAACACGTCTTTGCAGTTTTATTTTTAATGCTGAAGAAACAAAATCCTTACGGAGCTTGGGCTGTAAGGCTGGGGCCAGAATTTACCAGCTCACAGAACCCAGGTGTCTGACCCCCTATCTTTCTCTTCCTTAAGGAGTTTCTTTTCTCAGTTTGCAGTGATCTGGATCCAAAATTTCCTCTAAGGGATTCCCAGGAAATGACCTTGAGTGTCCTCCCTTGAAAGAACAAGGCAGGTAGTTTTATTCCATATTTCTCAGCCCCCATCTTTTGTTCTCTAAAATTTGTCACTTTTGTCACTTTCCACTTCAGACAGCAACAGCTCCCTGGAGATTTTTCACTTCACATCACCTCTTGATCTTTCTCTGAGAGCTTGTTTCTCATTTTACCACCAGCTTGCTGTGTGGCCCTTTTTTATTTGCAAGTTTTTAAAGTGAATACTTTCTTGTTCCAGCTCTCTGTACCTTAAGGCTGTATTTTACTCTGCGGTCAAGTCTCACTTGCAAAAGAGAAACTTACAGACAGAGTAAGATGGATTAATAACCTCCTTGGTTTTCTTGCAAGTTCTAGCATTCTATGATTCAGATTTTCATATTTTAAGTCCTATACAAATTTGACTTTTCAGGATTTCTCTTTATGTTTTGTGAGCATTTTCACCGAATCTGGAGAAATATATCTGCTTCACTGAAATTACTGCAGAAATATCAAACCTCAGAGAATTTGACCTTCACTTTTCTCCTTAATAGTTACTTAGCTATATTGTGCTCTGAAAGTCCAGCATCATTAGATAAGCAAAGCCATGTGGCATAGAGTTTACTCCTCTTAGCTTGAAAGACTACTGACATAAGGAATAACATACTAAGGAGTCCTTCATTTACTGATAAATTCTAAAATAAGAAGGAAGAAATAATTTGCAGAATAAGTTTGCAGAAGAATGAATTTGTTCTTGAAATTTTAATAATGGAGAATATCTTCTACCAAGTTTCAACTTAAATAAATTTACTTATTTGTTGAAATATGATTAATTTGGACTTCAGTTGACTACCTGACTCAGTCTAAAGTTAACAGTGAAAGATACAGACAATATAGAAATAACCTGTTAATGTAACAGAGGCATAAATAGGAAGAGAGAAGTTAAATGAGTCCATTCTCTTATTTGTTTCTCTTTTAGAAACCTCTATACAAACCAAGGTAAGTGAAAGTATGAGCAATCCAGTAATACAGATAGTATTCACTGAAGCCTGATATATTTATAAAGCATCAGTAGTTAACATATATTCCAGGAAATGTAGCACTTACATCTATCTAGCTAGTAAAACATATTTTTACCTCCATAATATGTTTTTTCTGAAATGTTGTATCAAAAATTTTTCCATCATGGAATTTTTCAGATTATTAGGGAAAGTTAGGAAAGTTAGCATGCTCTATTATTGTGAATGAGGAATGAGGTGTGAAATGATAGTGTAAAAGTTTAAGCTGGAAACAGTGTTAACTTCTTATATCTACATCACCCTGGGTCACAAGGGTCACTCTTGTGAAGGTTTATTTATGGGGTTTGGACTTAGGCACTTAGCTTTTAAACTTACACCACTGTTTGTAAGATAAAATGCGAGCAGAAAGATCTAGATGCTCTAGTATAAATTTTAAGAGTGCTTTACTTTCTTGGACTTCTTCCCAGCAAAAGCAACATTTTCCATTTTCCATTTATAGTCTGTGCCATTTTGAAAATGACTTGTCAAGATTTCTCGAGACTGGTCAATGAATTTCAAATATTCTTATAGATAGGCTAGATTAATTTTTACACCAAGACTTTTTCAAAAGTATTAAATCAAAATGCAGATACTACGTTAGATGATGATTTTCTATACCAAAAAAGGAAGGGGACAGTCAATAAAAGCGTTGTTCGAAGGTGAGACAGAAGCAAATGACTTCCCTGGACTCTGACAGGCAATGACTAGTATGCTGATTAGTAAAGGACAACACAGGCTGAATAGCTATTCGGGCCATGCTGTGTCTGCCCCGTTCCCAACACACAAGGTTGTTTCAGAGGTGTGAGAGTAATTTCCGGAGGTCTCAAGAAGAACAACCAACTGTCTCACTGTTCCTGGAGTACCCAACTGTGAGGCTAAGCATGTAACTTCTTAGGTTTTTCATTCCATCTCAGAGCAGCCTCCAAGCTGACATCTGATTGTGCTGTGTGCACTTACCCAGGGCATCTGAGCAGCTCCCGCTCCATAGCTCTGTGAAATCATAGCATAGACAGCCTCTCAGGGCTCCCATAACAGGCCAGGGTGGTACCCATCAGTTCCCATCTTTGGGCAGCGTCCATTAAGATGCCAAAGTTGTCATTTGCCCCGTGGTCCAGATGTTCTATCACCACTGCTGTCATAACGAAATAAGCCCTGGAAAGGCTTCTTTTTAAGGATTTAAAACCCCAGTACAGATGTCCACATTTCAGTCTTACAAAACAGTTTCAAATTATGTCATCAAAACACCGACAAAGTCTGTTCATCCTAAATCCTAATTTAAAAGTTTATTTAACACAAGTAATACATTTTTATTTTGTGTTTGTTTTCTTTTACCTGTAGTTTACAAAACGAGTGAGGGATTTGATTTCCAAGATGTCAGAAGTACGTTTTCTTTGTAACAAAGCAGATATTTTTCTTGAGACACATTAATTTGTTTTTTGACTTTTCATTTTATTTATTTTAATTTTTATCAGTACATGTTTGTAGTACATATTGATCGCCTTCATCATAGGGATTTGGTATATGGACATAGCACATTTTAAGTCTTTTTGTTTCCCCTCACTCCCCTTTCTCTCTCCTTCCCTCCATCTCTTTGTCACCTTCCCCTTTGCAATGCATCTCTCTTCCTGTTTCCTGTGACTTATATTTTTGAATGCCTA
The DNA here is from genome assembly GCA_004027295.1 of Dolichotis patagonum. Classification (NCBI taxonomy): domain Eukaryota; kingdom Metazoa; phylum Chordata; class Mammalia; order Rodentia; family Caviidae; genus Dolichotis; species Dolichotis patagonum. Next base: position 17,221 of record PVJX010012570.1, read on the forward strand.
TCTTGAAATTAGTTCACATAGAAGTGTTTTCTTTTTAATTATTCTAAATTTGGATTTTATCTGTTACAATGGGTATCTGCTGATTGCTTATGAAACATACAAATATTAAATTAATGATTTTCACATTTTTAACTGTATAAAAAGTATATTTTACAGTGCACCATATATATAATATAGATATATATTTACTTACTTTTAAGGCAAATTTTATGAAAAAGTTTCCTTTCCAATTAGCTCTATTCTATTATACATTTTATTGTAGTTCATTAAGAAAATGCTTGTTACGACCCATTGAGTTAATTTCACGAAAAATCATTTGAAAAACATCATGCTCCTGAATGATGCAAAAATGTATTTTATTTTGAATTGAAAGGAGAAAATATGTGCAAAAAACCCATTTTATTTCATAGAGGCAACCCAATTTAATTGCCTGAACATATTTAATTATAAAAGATTAAGAGTTAAATCCTTGAACCATGAAAAATATAGTTCAAATTTTGTTAATCTTATTTTGGTGATTTATAGTGGTTTCTGGACTAATGGTATTTTGTGACACAGACGACCAATAAAGACAGCATTTTTAACAATGTTGATGTGGTTCGGCCCTGCAGTATGGGTGCAATTCCAATGGAGTCTGTTGTGCTACTTATTAACATGGAGGTGTAAGTTTACCAGTTTTATTTATATCAAAAGCTAAATGCATGCATCCAAAGTAGTCAAAGGTTAGTGATACAGGGGAATGAAACTCCCGACCTACTATGTCCGTGAACTCGTGTTCCCTAAAACCAAAGAATGAATTTTAGGAACAACGGAGGTGAAGAGTAGAATATATTTATTAAGAGAAAGAAAGCTTCTGTCTGAAGAGAGACAGAAGGGGTCCCGAGCAGGTTGCCCAGGACTCTGTCTTTTCTAGGAACTTTTATAGAGTAAAAACATGGGTTCAAGGTGGGGGAAGACTGGGAACTCACAAGGCAGATGGGCATGAGGTGGGACGTAACTATAGTTAGCCAATAAGATCAATAGTTCAGGTAAAATTGATTACATTAGGGACAAATGGGGAAGGGAGTCATGTAGAAAGCGGGCATTCTTACAGAGCAGTGACTCTTTCCTAGGGAGATGGGGACTATTTAGGGTATCACTCCTCAGGATATGGGTGCATTTGTATGGTCTTTTGTCTTGAGGCCTGGTCCACAGCAGGAGGCATCAGCTTCCCCAGCAGTTTCCAGGCGTCTGCACTGGCTCCATTGAGGCCTAGCCCTGTCTCACTGCTTATAATATTTCTGACTAACTCAGCTGCCTGCAACATTAGTACTTTATTACTTGTGATGGGTGGAGGTGAGACATTGCAGGAGCTGAGCTGGGGTTTTTTGGGAATATTTTAGAGTAGTGTGAAGATTGTTTCTAGCTGATAGAGGCTTTATAAACTGAGGTACTGTAATAGGTCAGAGGAAAAGACATTGCTGGACAAAGTGAAGTTTTGCCCGATGTAGGACAAACTTTACATTAGCAGATGAGCCAAAGGTCATCCAGAAAAGGGCTAGAAGGCCACCATTAGAAGGTAAAGCCTAGAAAAGATGAAGCTGCTTTAACCTCATAACTTAAATTTAAAACAAGACTAAGCTGTCGCATCAGCTAATTGAATTCTTACTTTTCTATTGATTGTCACTTTGAGGCCACGCCTTGCAGCATCATGGCAAGGTTTTCCCAGCCGCTGTGGTGCTTCTGTTTGGGATCACCCTGGACATGCCCTATTATCCTTCCACTCTTCATTTGCTCATTTCCTGGCCCAGCTACTTCTGGGAAGAAGTGAAGCTGTAATCTTGGTTGGCGGTTTGTGACCCATGAGCATTCTTTAAGCATGTATAAAGCATTCTTGCTGTGGAGACACATTTTTCTTACCTAACTCCTTCAACACATTTTTACTGAATATAAATCACTTCAATTCATCTTCACTTTTGTACTTCCTTAGTTGCTGCTATTCTAAATGCATTTCACACGAACTGAAGATTTTGCTAAGTGGGTGACCTTCGCGTCTTTGTGCCGGAGAAAACACAAAATGAGACCTGGGATTACCATTTTAAATGGAAGAGCTGTAGCTGCTGAAAGAAAAACAGCTCCTCAAAGGCTCTGAAGCAGAGTTGCTTAGTCACAAAGAACTAGACCAGAGGAAAAGCACCTCCCTTTGCATACTTATGCTGGATTTCCTGACCATTTCAAGGTTCTAGGTTTAAAAAAGAAGCTCCTTTATACAAGAAGGGCGAGTGAGCAATGCAAAAAGAACATTTACTAAGTGCAGGGCCTTTGCATGTGTACTCTTGCGGCTGGCACAAGCACCCCGCCCACCATCCTTCTTTCATTAAGATCATTGAGCACTTACTATGTAACATGATCTCAAGCGCACACAGAAGCGTGTGATGCATGTTACATGTATTCGTTATCACTCTGTATCCATGGAGGACTGTTTCCATGACCAGTCCCCCCATCCCTACCTAAGCACGCTCAAACCCCTTACATAAAATATGGTGCAATATTTACACATACCCTTCCATGCCTTCAAAAATAAAAACCACACAAAATTATATACTCAGAGAAGCATTCACTCCCTCCGGGATCCCACCCAACACTACCTCTCTTGTGGACTGCCTTCATCATTTTCTGGGTTTGCTTCTTACATATTTTGTTCTGTCTGACTTTTTTTCTAATGATAAGTAAACAGATGCAGATTTTCCTATTTTCTGTTCTTGTGCAAATTTTGACATTTTAAATATGCTCTTTTGTACTTTATTTTTATCACTTAATATCACTCCACAGTCATTCATAGCAACTTGTGGTGCTCTTTTTTACAGCTAGAGAGCATTTTTGGTGTCCGGTTCAATAGTTTATCCAGCTAATCTCCCACCCTGGAACATTCGGAAAGTTTCTCATATTGTACACTTACAAGCAATGCTGCAAATGGGTAACTTTTTAGATATGTATCTTTTAAAGATTGATGGTGTCTTCAGGATAACTTCCCAGAAATGGAACTGCTGGGCAGATAGTAAATCTACATATAAGTGTAATAACATAGCCGCACATTTCCCTCCAAAGGAGAGATCTCAGGAGTGTGTGAGTGCCTGTTTCCAACGACCTCCCCAGGAGGTGTTGTCAGCTTTTACACTGTTGCCATTCCGAGGAGTGAGGAGTGGGAGATGACACGTTAGTGTAATTTTAATCTGAATTTCAGATTCATGAGATGGACATCCTTTCACATGTTTGAGATATAGTTTTAGATCTTTTTCTTGTGAATCATCTGTTCAGGGCTCTTGTCAACTTTTCAATAGAAAATGTCATCTCAACTAAAAAAGATTCATATGTTGCAGAGGTTAGCTCCTTTATGAGATGTATGTTGCAAACATTATTTCAGAGCTTGTCATTTTTCTTTTGATTTTGCTTATAGTATATTTGGCCCACAAAAAATCCATTTCTGTGTAGTTGCATTTGTTTATCTTTTCTTTCATTGTTTTGGATACTGAGTCACAGTTTGGAAACCTTACTGTAAATTGATGTTAAAGAACAAGATACCCACAATTTTTGCAAGTAAGTTGTTACTTTTTTCAAACAGATTTTGACAGATTTGGGGCTATTTGAAGTTTATGCTTATTTATAGTTTGGGGAATATATTTAATTTTATTTTTTGCCAAATGATTATCCATTTTTTTTAAAGACTATTTGACTCAGTGATGTCAGGTAAGTTTTTTTTTCCCTTTAAAGATCTTTTTAAAATAGATTTTTATCTAAAGTAGGACAATTTCTGTACTTTTGATTCAATTCCAATAATCTGTCACTTCATAAACCTGGATATATTTTGAAAGTAGTTGATAGGCATTGGCGACTAATTTAATATGAGATATGAGAAAAACTCTAAGATTTTTGAAATTAGTAATGGAATGTTGGAGTTGTTACTTACTGAGAAAAACTAAATTTTGAGGGAAATACCAGGAGATCTAGTCTGTCCATATTAAGGCTGAGATAAACTTTAGACATCTAGATGGAAATATAAAGTGTTGATGGCTATGAATGTATATTTAGGGATATAGCAGACAGTGATCATTGAAAATTGGCCCTGTAGACATAATTTAAACTGTAAGAGTGCCAAAAGTTTTTGATGAAAGCATTAGTTCCATTTTGAAGGTATAGTTTTTGAAATTTTGAAGTTTTAAGCCTTGTTCAAGCAAGTCGTTCAAGCCAATTGCAAAGATGGGCCACGAATCTAAAGTTAGTCTCTCTCTTAGTTTCATAAGACTGCCAAAGAAGGGACCACCTTCTCATGGTGGCTTAAAGAATAAAATTTACTTTTTCAAAATTCTGGAAGCTAGAAGCCAAATACCAAATTGTTGGTAGGGTTGGTTTCTTCTGAGGCCTCTCTCTATGGCTTGTAGATGACTGTCTTCTTCTTGTGTATCTAGTTTTTTCTCTACAATTTGTCTACATTGCACAAGTCATGTTGGATTCTACTCTACCCCAATGATCTCATTTTTGTTTGACTCCTATACCTTTTTTTCATATCCAGTCATTCTCAGGTACTAAGATTAGGCTTTAAACATATGAATTTAGAGAGATCAAAATTCAGTTCATAACATCCTCTTTTTATGATACCAAAATGCTACGTGTTTAAAAGGAAGTAGGAAATATATTTTCTAAGACCATAATATTCATAAGGGAATTTAAATAATGATTACTTTGAGGCTAGGAGTTAACATTTCTCTTTTGTATGGAAGATAGAATATGGATGTTATAAAAATAAGCAGTATTTAATAACAGGCCACAATGTTAGACATCATCTTCCTAGGGAAAAGGCCTTGTCCTCTCTGGAAGGCATCAGACCAAGAAGGGTTCCTGTCACAAAAGCTATAGCAGCAAATTGGGGCTTTCTCTTGGCTAGAGAAAAATAGGGCAAAATTTTTAAAGATAAGGGTCAATGTTTATCTTGGAGACATCATTTGATCACTATCAAGTATGTATTAAAGCAAACCAGAGTAATCTTTCACATTAAAAAAATCTCTAAACTTCATTAATATACTATGATTTAGGAAAAAACCCCAAAGAAATCACTTCTTTTAGATACAGTCTTTAGTTATATCTGGAAATTAAGAATCAAGACTCATGTTATTGTAATTAATCATTAAACTTTTGTATCATTGTAACTACATTAAAAGAAAAGATTAAACTCTTCATTCTTCATGCAATGATTCTTTAACTTCTCCAGTTTACTTTTACTTGGAAAGGTCCCCAAAGTTCTCTGCTCTATTTTGTAATCTGTTTTTTAATATGTTTGCTACTTGGTTATTATTCATCAAAGTACAATGTCCTGGTGTTGGAAAGCATATTCATAGATTACTAACTGAAACTGAAAGAGAGTCTGTGGGAAATAAATAACTTTGAGTTTGCCTTCTAAGAATTTATAGTTGTTTCTTAGTAACTTTGTCACTATCTGTTCTAATATTTTGGAATTACAATATATTGTCTAAAATTTCTACTTTTCAGAATAATGATCTGAAGTAAATTTGCTTGAAGATATCAGCCTGGAATGGAAGTTGAAGCAACTTGGATTTTAGCTGTCATCTTTAACTGAAAATACTATAGGAGATTCAAGGAGGAGTCTGTTTGCCCTGGGTTGGCTGGAGAGGATGACGTAGGGATATTTCAGCAAGCACAGCTATGATATTTGGATTTCTATCTCTGTGACAAAATATCAGAGAAAATCAAGTTACAGGAGAAACATTTTTTGGCTCAAGGGTTTAGTAGTGGGTAGCTGGCAGATTCCTTTGCTCTTGGGCCATGGCGAGGTAGGCAGGCGCACGTGGCAGAGAGGTTACATCATGGTGGTCAGGATGCAGAAAGCACACAAAGAGGAAGAGGGCCCGAGGAGATGTGCCCTTCAAAGGCACACCCCTGTGACCTACTTCCTCCAACTAGAGCATGCTTGCTGAATTTCTACCACCTCTCATTAGCCCATTCAGCTACAAATCCATCAAAGGATTAGACTATTGATGAGGTTAAATCCCTCTTGATCTAATCACCAGTCAAAACACCTCTGAACACTGCTGCTTTTGGGATCAAGCCTTCAACACCTGAGCTTTTAGGAGACACTTCACATCTAAACCTTAGCAGTAGCCTAGAAGGTGGTGTTGGTTGTGGACAATGGAATGAAGAAAGTACAGGCACTGAAATGAGATGAAAGTCATACAATATCAGTGATGATTTCTCCAATATCCCACCAGCAAAGTCAGGCTAATTCACCCTGAGTAAAAGGGAAATCTATCCTATTTATAGCAGGATATTGAAAAGAAATAGTTCCTAAATTTTTACTTAGGTGGGGAGGCTTGGCCTCTTTTTTGTACCAGCTCACGCTTCCTTTCAAAATGTTACCTCCAAGCAGTGTCATTCAGGCAATCACTGAGGTGCGTCAGCAGGCTGGGACATTGAAGTGCTGACATTACGCGGCACCTGCATTTTGGCATTTCTTCCTTTTTTTGATAAACCAAAGTGACCTGGGCCTCTTCAGACCTTCCAGATTCTTTGTGGCTACTGATTACATAAAAATTCCCTGTCAAACCATCAGCCCCACCATACTGTGGACTGCACTGTGATCTGCAGATGCATGGCTTTGCAGGCGTCAGGCTTTGCCTGGTCTGAGTCTTTTCCTACTGTGGCCCTCAGTCTTCTTCCTTGTGCTAGTGTTGGTCAGAATTCTGAGTGGGAGTCAGTCTGGACCTCTCTTTCCAGATGTTTTCAGTGTACCTGATTATGGCAGCTCCTAGCTGGTGAGGTTTGGAATCTGGCACATCTTGAAATACACAAAAGCAAAACCAAACAAAACCACAAGTTGAACATGAGTCACTGTAGCTCTGTTGTGATTAGCTCTTCCTTAGCTACCTTATTTTAAAACAGACACAGTGAGCACATTGCCCGACTGACAGTGCAAAATGATGCACTGGGCCATTGAAATGTTATCGAGGGGGGTTTTATACCACTGTACCACAGGGAGATGTAACTCCTGAGGTCGTGCCACGTGGCGGAAGCTAAAGGTTTTGGCTATGCTACAATCTGGATGAGGCTCGAATGTGTCCCTTAGGGGTTTATGGTCTGAAATTTAATCCCTGTTGGGTAGAATTTTTTGTTTGTCTGTTTTATGAGACAGGATTTCACTATGTAGTCCGGAGTGGCCTTGAACTCACTGTGTAGCCCAAGCTGACCCCAAACTCTTGGCAATCCCCTTGCCTCAGTCTTCCAAGTGCTGGAATTACAGGTATATGCACCATGTCCAGCAAGAGGGTAGAAATTTATTCGGCCTGTAGTTTTTAGAGTTAGGGGTTTGGAAGTGATTGAAATTAGAGACATTCACCAGTATGGAATGGCCATGATTGGATTATGTTGACTTCTTAAGAGAAACTAGAAGAGACATATATCTACATGTGCTCCCTATCTGCTGTCATGTGATGCCTGGCACTCCTCAAGACTCTGCCAACAACAAGACCATCACTAGATATGCGCCTCAACAAGCATGAACAAAAATGAACCTTTTTTCTTTACAAAGGTGCCTGCCTCCAGTACTTCATTATAGTGATGCAATATAGACAGGTTATCCTCACTTCTATTACACTCACCATAGGGCACACTGGCATGTCACTAGAACAGAACATGGGTATTAGTGAGGGAAATGAGAAGAGAGGACACAAAGACCTGGGGCCCTTTTCAAATAATGCAGATATGTTTGCAAAAGAAAAGGAAAGCCTCTTGTCCCTCCCATACCTGCTTAGGGCTATGCCCTTCTAGCCTTGTGCTATAAACTCACACACACATGAATAGACCACTGTGAATAGAGTGTAACAGAGTCCTAATGAATATAATTACCACTGTGGAAATAAACAAAGACATCCCAAATGAGAACACACAAGTCTTTATTTGGAGCTTGCTATAGTGAGAAAGTCAGCCACTGTCACTTGCTTTTGACAGAAGTCTTTGGGAAGACTCTATGCTGGGAAAAAAGGGAGACTCCAGTCTGCCGCGACGAAGTTGCTGCTGGGCTACCCAGAAGCAAAGCGTCCTTGGTAATTGCTTGGGGTACGAATTTGATGTTAACCCTCAGATGAGCATGGGGTCAGAAAGTAGGGAAATGTGGCTAATAAGCCTGTTTCCCTGGCTGTTCTGGAACAATTGCTGTAGGGGTGGGGGGTCACTTGCCTTCTGGAGTAGATTGCTGGCGGTAGTGGGTTGAGGTTCTATTTTTATGTATGGCCTGATCGTTCAAGCTGTATATTCAGACTCTCACCAGGGGTAATTATTTATTTATAGGGACTCTGCATGACCTGAATAGGATTCCATTTGCTGTTGTATATTGCCAACAGTAGTTTCTACTAGACTATTATTTCTCATGTTGGACTTTTATATTTTTTATAGTCAAACTCTTTTTTGCTATGATTTCAGGAATTTGCAGCTTTCATAAAAAGATCATTTCTTTTATAACATTATAAAACATATCTCCTAAATTCCTTTTAATGTTGTTACTGTTAAAATTGATTTTTAATCCAGACAGATTTTATTTGTATATAGGGTATGATAAAAAGCTAGTTTTGTTTTCCAAATGTGTAGCCATGTGGAATTATATGTTCTTCCTCACAGACCCAAAGGCCCATCTTTAATAAATACTAAATTTTAATATATATCAGTGTTTGCTTCTGTTGTTTCCTCCTCTGATCTATTTCTGTTTTAATTACTAAAGCATCCACTATTTTTAAAAGTGATACTCCTTTCACTTCAATTTTTCTTTCTTTCTTTCTTTGAGTCACCAAGAAAAGGAATTTTTAGATTTTAATTTTCATGAACCTACAAAAACTATGTAATGCATTTATTGCCTCGTGGTACAAGAAAGTGCTTTTATGGGTTCTGCTTTATAGTTGAAGGTTTTTTATTTATATATATATGTATATATATATGCAATTATGTTATAATAAACCTCAAATTGTTCATGCTTTTACTCTTTAGGACAGAATTATGTTCATTTCTATTGCAAGGATTTTGAATCCTGTAGCCTTCTATTTGCCTTTGGTTTATATTAGAGGAGCAGTATTAATTATGTAAATGTTCATGACTGCTACAAGGTCTTAATGGATGTTACACCTAATATTCTGGATGTCTCATTCCCAATACTGGGAGACAAATACATAATTATGAAGTTGTTGGAAATCAAAACAGAAGATGACTAGATTTAAACATTTTCTTACCTTACCATGAGTAGTATTCATAGTCTCAACAGCAAACCAGTAGCCAGATCCTTCTGTGTCCTTTTTTTTGTGTGTATGTGGTTTGAGATAAGGTCTCACTACGTAACCCAGGCTGGCCTTGAACTTTCCGTGATCCTCCTGTCTCAGCGTCCTGAGTTCTGGGATACAGGCATGCACCACCACACTAGATGGTCTTTTCCTTTCTTGGAAGCAGCAGTCTTCTCCTCTTAATAGTGCTAAACCAATACAGCCAAAGTCTGACCCTCACCCTACAGTGTTTCTGCTCTCTGCTCCTGTATTTGTTAAGGTTTCAACATTTATGTCCATTCGCCAAGACTCTCAAGCTCACTTGACTTTTTGGTTTTCTTTCTTTCTTTTTTATTTTTTTCTGTCATGGAAGTACTCTTCCTTTTACTATTTTATGATTTTGGATTGATAACAGGTCAGGTTCTCATCCTGTGTCTTTCTGCTGTGCACTTTGCATACCATCTTTAGATGAGAATGTTAGGGTTAGGAAAAAAGAAGGACTTTTAGTTGCTATTACACTGCTCTTTGAGTGGAAATTTTAAGCATTTTGTGGAAGTCCATCTTTTTTATCAGCCTAGAGATATGTTTTATAGCTATTGAGCCGAGAAATCTCCTCAGTTCCCATATGCCTGAATTTCTTTCTTTCTTTCTTTCTTTTTTTTTTTTTGTTTAATGGTAGCAAAGGCTCTGGTTACTGTTCTGCGCACACATGCCAGGATTTCATGGCTTGATTTCTGTGAGTAAGCGAAAGGTGTGGAATGCTAGAATCACACCACACTGCCACACAGTATGATCTTACGGGACAACCTAGTTTCTTCCGACTGTTTTTTCTCATTTTGATAGAGGCAATTTATTAAAAGTACAGTTGATGTAATTAACTGTATAATGTAATCAGGCCTGTAATATAAATTTACAGATTTAAAAAACCTCTTTTTCTGACTGAATGTTCTGATTCATATTTAAATGGTAACTGTAAGAAGACACAAAAGAACCTGAGGAATATTCATTCAAAGAATCAACTAATGTCTTAGAAAGAAAACATCTCCTTAGGTAATAAAATATGGTACAAAGTCAATTGATAACTTAATGCTGTTCAGAAGTTTGGGAGCAAGAACATTTTTCTTTTCAGTTAGAAGTGGAGTGACTGTTGCAGATAACCTTTTATTTTTCCAGGTAACATGCCTTTTCCCATCCCACTTCGAGCAGGGCAGATAATCTGAGGAGCCTGGGAATTAGTAGCACTGGGGGAAACAGTGTCCCACTCTCCCCTCTTTCCCATGCTGGCTGGAGTGGAGCAAGGTTGGCCAGAGGCTGTCATGTCCTCCGCCCACAATGAGCTGGGACAGCTTGCCTTGGTTTTGTCCTTATCATTTAGCAGCCACTTTTTTCCCGGCTGAGCAGGCTCAGCTGTCAGCTTCAATGCTTCTCCCCTGCTTCCATAGTTTCAGACACTGCTGCTGACTCCTCGTAGGAAGGGAGGGGGAACCCTAATGTGGCTGAGATGAGAGAGGGAGGGATCTGGTCCATTGCCAGCATCCCAAACCTCCCCCACCCCAGCAGTCTGATAGTGAACACCGCTAGCATTTCCCAAAGATTCCCAGATATCGGCCCTGCCATTTTTTTCAGACATGTGACAGCTGTCAAGCAAACAGCTTGTGTCCTGGGCCCCCTCGTTCCATAACTGCCACCACAGCTGTGGCTGTGGCTTTCCTACAATCTTGTACCCACTTGCACCAACCACAGGCCTGTACTTGGCCCAATCACAAGCCAGAATCTTCTGTGTAAGTATTATTTCCCTTACCCTTCTTATGTACTCTAGGAGGGCTCTCTCTGGTGTACTAATACTCCCTCTACTGCCTGATTGCTCCCATAATCTTATCTATCCCCTCCCCACCTCATCCCACATTCCTTTTCCACCTCAGTTGCTGCCCAGATCTTGTTAAAATAAAGACTCAACCCAGTAGTCCTGTAAATAATTTATTTTTCTGGTAGTGTTGACTTGGAGGTCCTGTAAATCTATAGGATTTTATCCTGAGTAATGTGGACCAAGAAATCCTTTAAAAGAAAAGTCAGTAAACACTAGAAGCTATCTACCCAGAAGAGATCTAGGAACCAGCAGCCAACGAAAGTCAGCATCAGAAACCAGCACCCGGGACAGTTGACTTATGACATTGAGAACAAGCCAGGGCCAGATGGCAGTGGCCAGCAGCTGGCTGGGTTAGCTGATGACATCCTGTGTTATCTGGCATCGTACAGTGGCGTGAGGACTGCCGGTAGGGTTACACTTTGCCAATTTATTATTTCTGTCTGAATTGGGTAAAAGAACCCTCAGCTGACTGACAACATTCCGTCTCTCAGTGTCTTGGATTCTCAGCCTCTTCAAACTATGCATAAGAGAATGGCAATTGTAGATTTATAGGGTGACAGTTATTTTCCAGTTTCCTCAATACATATTATTTTGCTTTATTTTCACCACAAATCTGCAGTGTAAGTTTGAGGGTTCCATTTTACAGGTGACAAAACTGTAAATTGGATTGTTTCAAGCACAGAAGCATCAAGGTCAGGATTTTATTCCAAGTGAGAGCTCGTGACTTTTCAAAATCGTTACCATGCTTTCATGCCAAATTGCACATGTGTTAATAAAAGCATTCCTCATACTCTCTATTTAGCCATTTTTCCCATAAGAATGATTAGTAGACATTTTCTCTCTTCTGCAAAATATAGGTTTTCTTCCAGAGCAATATGCCTTTGTGACTCTTCTTTAGTTTGCTGCAGGTTGAGCAGAATGAGAAGTAGGAAGGAAAGGATCTTAAAAATTCCTTAGCCAGGTTGCCTGTTTTACCAAATGAAAATACAAACACTCAAAACATCTGAAATTCAAGTTAAACAGAACACATTTCTTTGTATATGGCAAATCTACCTTTTAGCTCAAATTTTGTTAATATATAATTTCACGGAATAGATTTTTCCTTGATAGATATTTTGTTTAATTTTCTTTCTAGTAAGCCCTGTGTGAAAGAACAATAGGGAAATTTTGTTTGGGTATCTGAGCAATAGGTTTTTTTTCATAGACAATTAATTACAAATTTTATCTCTGATTCTGAAAACCTCTAATGGCAAAATCTTTAGGTGTCTTTATCAAAAAGAATTTTTCTACTACCCCAGTATATGGTTTTAGAAGAGACTATAGAAACGTGGAAGGAAGATGTATGCCATGTATTAAACTTAAAACTTTTTTCCTCCTTCAAATCCATTTCAAGAGAGAGTTATTATAATTTTCACACTAATATATTATACTGCAAACTCATGCTTGTAATCACAATTTGTAATGACTGGTTGGCCACTGAAAAGACGGAAGATAAATTTAGAAATTCCACCAAGAATCTTTGGTTAATTGGAGGTAAATAAACTGAATTTGTCTCAAACAAATTCATTGTCAAGACTTCCATAATGGAGTATATGCATTTACCTGTGGTTTTTGTGCACAAAGAAAAACAATTGAACATGGTGAATATACAACCTCAGAAAGATAATGTTTATGTATATATTTTAAGAAAAAATTATTTTATATTATTCTAAAGAGAAAAAACAAAATTTCAAAACATGATAATTAGAGGATTACAATGATTAATACACTGCATATTGTTATCTTTAAATTAGTGACTCAGAGTAAAGTTATCTGCATTTAACTGCCTATATTTTTATAAAATTAAAAACTTCATTGAAAATAGTTTTTGAAGGCGATAAACATAAATCATGGAGAACTATGAAACAGAGTTAGTAGTGAAAGAAAAATGTACAGTTTTAGCCTACATCTACACATGAACTTTTCAAAGGCATATATTACTCTCTACAAGACACAGTTTTATTATACTCATGACATATTTCATCACATTAGATGTTTTATTCTGTTGTTATTTAGGAAAATGTAGGTATGTAAAGCTGACAGGAACTTCAAGGGACTAATCCAGCTTCCTTTAGAGAAGTGGAAATTTACCCTGTAGTTTAATGGAACAAGGTGGTAATGGATGAAGTACAGAGGAGGGAAAACTTGTTTATAGTGCTTTTTATGTAATTGCTAACAAGTTCCAGTGAGATTCCAAGACTTTCATAATCAGTTATTCAAGTGTCCTATGACCTGAATTTTTTTAAAAAAAAACCTTCAGTAAAATCTCCTTCGTTACACTGTGAAAACAATGAATAAAAGTGTTCTTTTTATTTTTTATTTTTTATTTTATTTTTTTAAAATTACATATTGTCTTCTTGAAAATAGTTGTTCATGTTACAAAATTAAGGCATACAAAGTAAACAAACAGTGAAGCTGTAAACAGTTCTACGAGCCAACAAAAACTTGGTAATACAGTTATCAATCCCACACACTTGAACATACATGCAGTTATATCCTTTAGAGCATTTTCTTTTCTTCCTTTTGCTTTTAAAGTACATTATCTGTTTAGTTATATCATGTTTCAGCTTGCTCAGTACCTTATTGATCTGTTTTGTTGTTGCTATTTCCTTTTTAATCACCTTATATAATTCTGTTTTGTTTTTGAGTTTCTCGTCATCCATGTCACATGGATCACCTTTGATGGAGTTGGAAGTTTTTGGAGGTATTTTGTTACCTTGTTTTCTCATGTTCTATTGTTTTATTTTTATTTAATTTTTATTAACTTGGAGGTATTAATACACAACAAAACAGGATGGAATAAAGCCAACTGAGACAGTGTAGTGAAATTGGCACAGAATATCACAGCAGGTCACCAGGACAACAGTAATAGGCACCATTGTATATCTCGTTATCTTCACAATAGTTGTTCTATTAGGTACAGTAAAATCAAAAGAAATACACAACATTATAGAACACATCAAAACAGAATGTTGAATAGAACAACACCGTTAATCAGGACAAAGCAAAATGGCGATAAAAATATTTGCCTTCAGAGATAGTAGAAGGAAACTCCTGCCACTTGCTGTACCACATAAGAGATACCCAGATCCCTGGATCCCAATTGTTAAGGGGGGGGATATGGTATGTTTGATTCTAGGCCCGTGCCCCGGTAGGCAGCAGGCTGGTTGCTTGTTGGCTCAGCGCCCTAAGTTTCAACATCAACTGTTCTTTTTAAAAATCTACTTTAAAGAGAAAAAAAACCCCAAATTTTAAAACAAGATAATAGAATAACAATGGCTAATACATTGTATATTGTTATCTTTAGTTAGTCAGAGTACAAGATATAGGCATTTAATTGTCCAAACAATATTAGCACAAACCTTTCTTTCAAATGAACTAAGAGAAATTAGTAGTATGACTATCTTAACTATCTTGTGTGTGTGTGTGTGTGTGTGTGCATATGTAAATATCTATACACACACAAGATTTTTTTTACTTTTCCCTTTCTTCTTTTCTTCTTTTCACTATCCCAGTTTCTCTTTCCTTTTCAACACTTTCTTCCTATTTTACATTATCTATTGTACATTTTGAATCTTATTTACTCTTTCAACTTCCCACACTAGAGAGAATATGTTTATACATGTGAGTCTGATTTATTTCACTTATGAGCATGGTCTCAGGTTGCATTGATTTACCTATAAAAGTCTCCAGTTTATCCTTATTTATGGCTAAATAGTACTCTATTGAATAAAAAGATCCCATCTTTTTTATTCATTCCTCTGTTGATGGGCATTTGGGTTGTTTTTAAGAGCCAGCTATCTCCAATTGTGCTGCTATAAGCATGGGTGCACATATATCATTATGATGTTTTTAATTCTGGGAAGTTACCTAGAAGGGGACTAACTGGGTCAAATAGAACCTCCAATTCTAGTTTTTTGGGGGAACTTCCACACTGGTTTCCACAGTAGTTGTAACAGTATACACTCCCACCAACAGTGGAGAAGTGTTTCTTTTTCCCAATAACCCCTCTACCATGTTAACTGACTGATTTCTTGACGATAGCCATTCTTCCCAGGGTGAGATGGAATCTCAGTGTTGTTTTAATTTATATCTCTTGAATGACCAGTGATACTGGACATTTCTTCTTATATTTATTTGCTGTTTGTGTTTCTTCATTGTGGTCACCATCTCTGTAGTTACTTGACAGATTATTTCTGACTTGAATTTTTTTAGAGGCTCATTCAATTGCTTTGTTGTTACCAGTTCAGAGAGAGGCCAGGTGGGAGGCTTTCAGATTGCTCTACCTCACTGACCTCTGGGTTGGTCTTTGGTGAACTTGATGTCTGGGGTTGCACCTGTTTAATTTTTTTCTTTTCTTTTCTTTTCTTTTCTTTTCTTTTTTTCTTTTCATTTCTTTTCTTCTCCTTTCTTTTCTTTTTAAATTCCTGGGGTGATTCTTGTAAATTGTGTATGGTGAGTTCTCTTATTGTTAGTATTTAGAACCCTTAGAAAATGGTTACGTATCTGAAGTATCTTTCAGGTGTCGCTGGTTTTGGGGTTTTGAGTCTATTGCAAGATCATCCTTCTTTAATTTGTTGGGGATGAGAAGTTGCTGCCAGCTTGGCCCAGCTCCTGATTATTTGCCACTGTGCCACAGTGTTTTCTATGACACTTAGATCTCAGTGTTGGAATATCAGACACAATAGCTGCTTAGAACAATTATGTCACTTTTGGCTAAAGTGGTACAATTAGCAATAACAGTAGAATCAAATACAACCTACAAAATGACAAACTGAGGTAACCATTAATTTGCTTCCTTTAATCATATGAACTAGATTTGCTGTTACACAAGAAAATATAAAAAAAAAATCAGCAAATTTTATGCAGTAGATGAGTCCTTACTGTGTCAATTTAATTCTCAGGAGTTAAACTTTAAAAGGAGTCAGGGAGAAAATAGAGAAGTAGAAGAAGAAGAAGAAGAAGAAGAAGACTAGAAGTAAGGCTGGAGGACAAAGGGGGATCGTGCTAACTTTGGGAAACTGTTGCAGAATACTGGAGGGAAAGAGAGACGGAAGAGATAAAAAGAAGACCAGTAATCTGGACATGATGTTGCACACCTATATTCCCAGCACTCTGGAGGCTGAGGCAGGAGGATCATTGCAAGTTTGAGACCAGCCTGGGCTATGAAGTGAGCTCAAGGCAAGCCTGAACTGCAACCCTGCCTCAAAAAGACAAAAATAAACAAATGAAGAAGAAGGAGGAGAAAAAGAAGAAGGAGAAGAAGAAGAAGGAGAAGGAGGAGGAGGAGGAGGAGGAGGAGGAGAAGAAGAAGAAGAAGAAGAAGAAGAAGAAGAAGAAGAAGAAGAAGAAGAAGAAGAAGAAGAAGAAGAAAGAGGAGGAGAAGGAGAAGAAGGGAATAGCAATCACAAAGAGGCTAGAAAGCACGTGCACCCTGCTATAAAAACAAGATCAAATTATGAAGGAGAAATAAAACCAAGCAAACAAAAAACACAACCACCACCACCACAACAGAAAACAAGTGAGAGAGAGAAGGAGGGAAAGAGAGAGACAGAGAGAGAGAGACAGAGAGAGAGAGAGAGAGGGCGCCACATCTAGGTAGATCCTTCTGTCTGCTGTCCCTAGTAGACAAAGTGTGGAAACAGAGCCCTGATCCACGCCAATCTATCCCAGCACGCCAGCAGAGGTTTACAGAGGGACGTGGATAATCACGTGCAGCAAGCCTGCACATTCTGGCCCAGCCCAGACTCATTCAGCTTGCAGCTGTCAGTGCCTGAGTGCCTGCCTTTATGCAGATGGCAGCCACTGAGTTCTGAGCTCAGCTGCTCCCCAAAATGGCTTTCGGCCAGTCGCTCTCTCCCACAGGAAGACTGAGCCCTCAGTACCCCCTGCCAGCCAGTGAGTCCTTCTTGTCCACTGCTCACCTCCACTGCTGCCTTGGGCCTCCCTGGAGGCCTTGGGGTTGCCAGCTGTCATCATATGTCCACAAATTTGAACCGCTCCTCTTGCACATGAGTCCCATCTTAGGGAAAATGTACCTCTGGCTACCTCCTTCACTGAAGCTTCTCTCTTCAGTCTCTCCAGGGGCTTTAATTAACACCTCAGGTCCTGCCTGACTTCAGGGGACCCACCTCCCTCCTTCCTGTCTTCCTCACATTACTATATTCCAGCATCTGGACGGCAACTCTCAGAGACACTCTCTCTGCTGCTTACCACTTTGCCATCTTGGTTCTTCTACATCATTTTTTAAAAATGAATTGTAAGATAGCTTTTCCAGATGGAGGCTTTCTCAGTGTTGAGTAAAGATGATGGAGTTCTGCTCCAGGGATGCTACGATACAATCAGCCCATTATCAATCTAAAGCATAATTCAGTATTTTTATCAATGAACAAATCCATTTCTATAGTAGGCTCTGTCTATTGTAGATATTAAAAAGGACTTGTTGGGAGTAAAGGGAAATGATAACCGTCTACTAAGACGTCCCAATTTAATAAAACAACAGTTCGTGGCTACTTTATTTTCTTATTCTCCTTTCTTCTCAGTCCTTTCTACTTTTTGGAGTAACAGTGCTGTAACCCTGAGCTAGCATGTCCAGTGCCCCAGCCACCAGGCCTCCTGATAGAGAATTCCACCTCCCTTTGGAAAGCTGTTCTTCGCCTGACTATCACGACCTAAAAACCATATGAAGGGTCTCATCTCTTATACACTGTGGCTTTCCAAGTAGTTATTAAACAAAGACATTTTTTCCCTTTCAGGCAACCAGACTCAAGATTAGTACCCCCAAATTCTTGTCTGTTGGTCTCCTCACTCTTGTGGCATCTCTACCTAGAATGGGCTGTAACCAATCTGGTGAAGTGACATTTAAAAATAGGCCATGAAAAGCCTTGCAACTTCTGCCTCCATCTTGCGTCTTACCTTGGGAGAAGCCAGGCCTTGAGGACCCTCAAGCAGCTGTGTGGAGAATTTCTCGTAGAGAAGAACCGAGAACTCCTGCCTATGTATTGTGGACCTAGCCAAGATCCCCAGTCTTCCAAATGAGGCTTAAATAAACAAGATAAGTAGTATGATTTTAGGGCTCCAGGAGGATCAAAACCCTCTAGCAGAGTTTGAGACTCAGGGCTGAGACAAATAGCTTCTCTGGGCAGCCTATACTTCTTAGGTTTTCAAACAAAGAGAGGAGATACTGAGGAAAGCACGAGAACTGAGCAGGACCTTGAGAGTCACTTCAAAGACTTCTCCAAGTAGTAAAAACACCAGTTTAGGAGAACTGTCTTGTCTCCATGATGACATTTATGGTGAGAATGAGACAGCAGGAGGGAGATGCCTGCAGCTGTAGTCTCTATCTACTTAATTGGGGTTGGAGCCAGGTGTCTACAGCTGTGGCCTTATCTTGCCCTTTGAGGTGTATCTGGAATCACAGGCCCCTACAGGTCTCAGCCAGGACCAGTGATTCATAGAGGTTCACTTACTATGAATTCACTGCCCATCTCCAGACAAGGTATCTAGGCCCAGGACAGACTCTCAGATAAACATAGAAAGCCAATTTGTTAATTTTAAATCCTGCTCAGAGCCACTTTGTAGTGGTCTCCATCACCACTATTTAGAAGCAAATTCCAGTCCCAATTAAGTTTCAGATGATTGCTATTTTAACTAATATTACACTGCAAATCACTAGAGACCCCGAATCCAGTCACCTAGCCAACTCATTCCTGAATTCCTGATTCATAGGAATTGTGAGAAAAGGTGATTGTTTTTGTTTTAGGTCACTAAGTTTTGGAATAATTTGTTATGCAGCAATATATAGCTAATGCATTCTTAATCAGGGCAGTGATTTGAATGCATAATTAATTTTGTGGTATAATAATGATTGAGAATTTATAACACTGAATGACTTCTTTATTTTTTTATCTTTTATCATCTTTTCTTAATAAAATACTTCTCTAACAAAATGTCTTAGTTTCTGAGAAACTAAGATAACTATTACCTTGCATTTCTAATGGATTGATTCTTAAAATTATATTTTATCCAGTAATGATAACAATAAATTATTGTAGTCAAGAATACATACACTGGAACCATGAAATGTAGATTCCTTCAACTCTGTGACCTTGGAAATATTATTAATCAGAAACCGAGTTTTCCCACTTGTAAAATATGCAGAGTAATCACAGGAACCTCACAGAGATTTGAAGGGATGAAATATGATAATACATATTCTTTGCACACTGCATAGTGGTGAATGTTCAATAAATGTCAGGTACCAGTATCGAGTTGCTCTCAGTATTAAAAGTATGCCTGTTCTGATTACACTGAAGGTGGAAATTTAGTAGACAAAAGACCAGAAGTTCAAACCTAAATCTATCCAGCATGCTATCTGTTAGGGATATTAACAGGATTAGGATGACATTTTATTCAGCCAGATGAGCTCACGAACAACCCACTGCTACTGGGAACTTGGACGTCATGGAATGCTAATCATCCCTAACAATGTCAATGTCAGGGCAAAGCACCAGATGGAGGAAGTTTAATAAAAGATATGTATTCCACATTTTTATGTTACATTTCATATACATTTAACATCAGTGTTTTGCACAGAAAATATGGCAATCATAGAATATTCATGAAAGTTACTTTATATATTTCTCATGCTTTATTTCCTTAGTTTATCCACTCAAACATCACATACACAGAATATACTTGAAAAATCATTTATTGGTTGACTTACTGGCAACTGAAGTTCAGTTGACTAGAAGATATTTTCGATCTTGAGTTTAGGATGTAAATGAGAACAAAAACATCAAAAATGAGTAAAAAAGATACAGACAAAAGAAACATTAAAAATAGCACAAATATAAAATGTCAAATAGAAAAAAATCATAGTAAATAAAAAATGAAGAAAAGGACAAGCAAAAGGAAAATGAGCATTTGGTGTGGAAAATTAGTGTTTAAATGTCTCAAGAACAAGCATTTTTATATTTCAAATGACTGTCATCAGCACTTTTATATTTCATCCTGTTTCCCTTGGCTAATTTCTTTAAGGAAAGAAGTCTATTATTAATAGCACACAAAGGAAGTGAAAGTTTAGTTTGTAGATATCTTAAACATGTACCATGAGCTGACGTGCTTACTGTTTATGAGCACTGGCTTAATTTTGATTTTCCTGACTCCATTTCTTGGACACTGGAACAGCAAAAGAGGCACCATATTGAGCAATAAGTTGATTGTCAGAGATTCCAGTTAAATAAGGAAGCTAACTGTTCAAAAGGCTGCATAATCAGTGAGACTCACCTTTTCCTTTCCATATAGAACTAATATTTGAAATAGTATCATGTGTCCTATCATAGCTAAGCAAAGAGTCAATGACTATTTGACCAATGAGAAGGAAATCCCCCCATATTTAGTATGTTAGGGCAGAAATTTTCAAATGGATACTACAGCATAATTTGAAAGCCAGGAAGCTGCAGAGATGAATATTCTGACCATTTAACCCCAGAGGAGGACTTTCTTCACATGTTGACAACAGATTCTGGTTAAATTCTGATTGTTGAATACTGAGTGCTTAGATTCCCCAGTAGGCTAAAGTCATTCATGTGGAAAACAGAATGATTTTCCTTTTGGGAGGCTGATATGCCTGAGAGAAAAGATCTATAGTTACTAACATCCAATAACCAACCACCCAGATCCCTCTATAATGAAGTTCAAAGTTAATCAGGCTCACACATGTTCAATGCTTCCAACAAGGAATATCTTTCAAGAGGGAAAATAAAATCCAAAGCACACAAGGCAGGGAAAAAACTTGACAGAAAAGGAAATGATTGTGAAAGAGGAAATTGTCCAAAACTTATCATGAATATGCCAGAAAGTTTAAGGAGATGCTGCTGCATCCGTGAACTGAGAACAAGATGGAACAAGAAAGGCACCCAGAAAATGAAACATGTAAGACATTTTCCTCTAGAATACCAGTGGAAGACGTGACCCACTAAACTGAGGGAGCAGATAAAGGAGACAAATGTGAGGCACAGGAAGGAGGAAGCCTAACCCAAAATCTGTCCCTGTAGGAATAGTGAGGAAGGATTCCAAAAAGACTGCCCTGCTGTGATCTTAGAGGACAAACCGCCCGCAGTCCTAGCTGGCAAATTCGTAGACAAAGACAGGGCAGGGCTCTTTCTCTGTGGCCATCCTTCTCCCAGAGTGAAGTGAGGTTTATGAAAGCCACTAAACCATTGCATTTATCAATGAGACCCCATTATGATGTATGACTGACAACAAATGGTGATATATTTAAGAAGTATGGTTTTATTAAAGACTGGAGTCTCTTAAATGAAATCTTTATAAGAGCCTCTGGTTTCTATAGATAAGGATGAAGAAGAAAAGATGAATCTGCCTAAATATGAGTAAATCTTCTTTACATACAATCATTCATACTCTATTTTGTGTTCTTTTAGGGGGCTTGGGTATTTTCTGGCAGTGTATTACTTACCATTTTTTAAAAGTGGTCATAATAACTATGCATTATGGAAATGGGGAGTGTATCAGAAGCACACCCCACAGGAAATCTGAAAGAGTGGGTGAAAACAGATGTCTTATATGGAAAAATAAAAATTGTTCAGTTTTCTTAGTGGGTAGAAATAGCATCCTTCCAATATAGGTATTATGGTTTATATCTAAACGGCCTCCTTCCCCCAAGCCTCATGAGGTCATAAGGTTTTCTTTTAGAGGTGAATTGAGTGAGAGATTGATTCATAGTGCAATGCTGGGATTAAAGGTGCTGGGATTACGGGTGGGTGATTGCTGGATCAGCCCACTGATTGGACTGGCACTGCTTCAATCCCCATTGAGTAGTTACAATATAACGGACAGAAAGAGCTTGTCTCTTTCCTTTCTTGTTGCTTTTTCTGTCTTCTACCACCATAAACTGTTACCTGTATGCCACGTGCCACCCTGCGTTGGAACCAACCAATTATGGACTGAAACCTCTACCTGCTGTGAGAGAAATAAAACTTTCCCCCTTTAATTTTGGATGTTGGGTATTTTGTCTCAGCAAGGAAAAAAGTAACTAAGATATTAGAATAAGAGCTATTGCTCAGTTTTCCTTTAGGGAATTCCTTGCCTATGTACTATGTTGAAGAAGATTTAACGTTTGTTTATAGCACTGTAGCAATTTAGAGTTCTCTGTATGAACCTGTGATTGTCATTTCAATACTTGAAAATTGAGCCAGTCCTCACATGGGCTGCTTGAAAACTAAGCACCTATAATTTAGCTCAACTATGGTGAGTTATTTAGAATATGTGCGTATTTAGAATGATATCTCTATGTGGAGGAATATCTCTGAGCATGTCATTGATAGCATATTGTTTCCTTTTACCTCCGCACATTGGAAGGACATGTGATGATCCTACCATGACAGTGCCTCTTAGTAAGTGGGACATGACTCCATCCCATCTGTGTGGATACACTTTACTCATTTGGATACACACCCTCCTTCAATACAAGGTCAGCATTGTTGTCAAAAGTAATCTTTTCAATGTATTAAAGTCTTCTCTTTCTAGTTTCTGTTTTGGGATTTTACAGATAATAACAGTGGATGGAAATTTATATAAAATGAAAATAATTTCCCTTATTTATGTTTATAAAAATTGCTAATAAAGTTTAAAATTATTAATTTTTTTTTTGGTCACTGTGATGCACATTGTAAGAACCAATCCAAGACAGTCAAGTACACTGCCTTTGTACTTCCCCTTGCAGACCCCATAAAAACTTCCCTCCCTGAACCTTCAGGACCCGATATTTTGAGAAACAATTGATTCCTAGTCGTGCCTGTCTGATGTTAACTAAATCTGCCTCAAAAAATCATTTTTTGTTTTATTAAAGAAAAATTATTTTATGTTTATTTTCATATGGCTGAAAACACTTGAAAACTTCATTTTATCTGAATTAATTGCTTTTGTAGCAAACTTGCATTTCTACTATGACAAGAGAATTCCTGTTTTATCTTTGTCACAAATCCTCATATCAGATTTAAAATGTGCTTCTTAGCTAACATCTTTTCTATTACAAATATTACCTGTCATGGGTGATTCTAGATAGCCTTTTTGTTTTGTCTAGAAATCATGTCCCTTCATTGTTTTATTTATTTTGAAGTAAATAATGCAGGCAAGACCATTATGATAATATCAGAGACTTTTGCAAGCATATGAATTAAAATGTATATCTAAATTTGGGTTTAAGGATTTAAGGAGTGTTAACAGAATCCAATTTACATTCACCCAAAAAAAACTCCTCCATTATGTGCAACTCCATTATGTGATTTTAGTATATTTAGAATTTCTGAATATTAACTTTTAAAGCACATATTATGAATGAATTTAAAAATCAGATAATTGATCTTGTAATTAAGAGACATAATCCTGAGGTGTGCAAAATAAATGCAATTTTCTTAAATTTTCAGTTTTGAAACCAAAATAGAATGGTTTGTTTTCCATTCTTCCTATTAGCAGAAAATTATCTAGTTATTGCTAGAGAGTCTATGTTATTGGTAGATTTATCCTGTCTCTTTTGTGTCAATACTCAACAAAATCTAGTGTTTCCCTCTGCATTCTTTTCTTTCCCTTTCCAGAGCTGAGCAATGTGCAGTGGTGGGACAAAAAGTGGCTGTTTAACCTCATCCTGTGGAAAGGCATTGGAAATTTTTACAAAATTGAGTGTGTGCCTTTGATTACTATCAGGGATAAATTTGCTTACTCCATAATTGTCGGTGTGAGCAATATCACTTTGGATTGGATTGCCAAGGTGATTCAATGAGATGCTATATTTTAGAATACAGATTGCTAATCCCATTTTATTTTTATATTTATTTATTTATTTATTTATTTATTTATGTATGTATTTATTTATTTATGGTACTGGGGATCGAACTCACGACCTCGAGCTTGCCAGGCAGGCACTTATGCCACTGAGCTAAATCCCCAGCCCCGTTAATCTGATTTTAAAAAATCAGCTCACATAGAAGCTGGGTTCAGTGGCATACAATTGTAGTTTCAGTTACTGGAGAGGCTGAGGTAGGAGGATCACTGGAACCCAAGAGTTTTAGACTACCCTGGACAGCATAGCAAGATCTTATCTCAAAACAAAAACAAAGCACAACAAAAAATTCTAGAATATACGTAAGATTGAGGAAATCTGACATTGCTGATTGCCTATCAATCAAAAAGATCTAGGGTAGGCATAGACGGATAGGAACTTTGGATGGATAAGATAGTTTGAATAATCAATATATATATAACATAAAGCTAAATGTTAATATATTATGCTTCTATTTTTTAAATGTATGGTGTTTTTTCTCTCTTTCTACAAATATGTTTGGAGTTTTTGTGAGATTATACACACGTATATATAACACACAGGACCCTTCCAAAGACAATGAGGTGCGCTCTGTTCTAGGAATACAACACTGGAAGACTTTGTGAGGCTCCTGTGAATAACACTCTCACACCCTCGTCTCAAAGCTGTGAAGTCCAGAGATGAAGTGTTGTGGAGTTCCCACATCTCGTTCACACTTGAATACTCTCTCCTGCCCTTCCCGGAGGAGCAGCTGACCCAGGCTGAAAGGGAGATGGCATTCCTCCTGGTGCCCTCCAGCCACCTTCAGCGCCCTTCTCAGACCTTCTCTCATGACCTGCGCTCCACTTCGCCCCCTGAGTATTGCCTCCCACGAGCATGCGCACATCTACGGTTTTCTGTCCTTCGGTGAGGTCTCAGTGCCAGCGGAGTGTGCAGCCAGGCAGCTGCTGTGGCGCGTGGCCCCAGGAGACGCTGCTCCATCCTCTCCTGCCCGGCAGGCCCTGTGTGAAGTGATACTCTGTTTGCACCCCACTGTCTAGGGCATCTCAGATTTTACACAACAGGGAAAAGGGGACACATCCAACATCACCTGCTTCTGGGCCTTTTAAAATACAAACCACTGCAGCAAGAGCCTCTTGCACGCGTGCTTGTGGTGACACAAAACCTCTTCCCCTCTTGTGGAATGGAAACCGTTTGGAAATGACACAACCCTTTTCCAAATAACCATTTTGCCTTCCTGCTGTTTATAAGTCGTTGGTACTCTATGTGAAAGGAACTTTTTCTATCCCTACTTAAAAACCCTCAAGATCTCTTTGTTACTGCTAAACAGCGTGTTGTGTTGTGTTGAACTGTGCACCCTGTCACTCTAGCTTGTTGAGATGTTTACAGTCATAATACAAACTGCTTCACAAACTTCTGTAAGAGTCCATGTCCCGGCCAGCATGAGCTAAGCCTGAAGCAGGGGTCTCCTTATCTCCTTGTCACCTGTGTTGTAGGGTGCCAGGCAGCCGTCAGTTCTGGTCTCTGGCTCCCTCCTAGGCCCACTGTCCCCCAAGGGTTGCAAGGGTGCTGCAAAGTTTGAACTCTTTTTCTATGAGCTCGTGTTGAGCCCTAAATCCACTGCTGACAGTAAACCAGCTGAAATGGACACCAGGACCCTAAGAAGCAAGCAGAAAGCAGAGACCTGTTTCCAGGTAGACACAACGTTTCAGTGCAATGCGGAAGGCACGAATTTTTTTCTTTGCTCTATAAATTTTTTTACCTCCTTACAGAGAAAGAGAAAGAGAGACTTATATGTCCTCCCAGTTTCAGCATCTTTAGCTGTAAAGTGATTACTACAATAAATGCTTTTTAAATAGATCTGTGAAAATAAATGAGACATTTCAGTAATAAATAATAAATTCTGGCACAGTTTCTCCAATCAGAATAGTTAGCTAATAAAATTAAAATGTGAAAAATTCTCTTTAAATATTGTAGATACATGTATGAAATATACTAATGGTCATGGTATCACTTTTTTGAAAATATATTTCTGAATCCTTCCTTAAAACTGAGATCTATATAAACTCACATTTATGCCATAGGAAAAAGAGAGCTATTTGTTGCATCTCAGAAAAACTAAATACATTTATGAATTGGGATTAATCTAAATGTCTATTTTTATGATTAATCATTTGTTTATTTAATAAAAAATTCTTTATTATAAGTTTGAATGCTCATAGGAATTTATAGCAATGACCCAAGTTCAGTTAATACTCTGAAACATTTGTATCTGTATTAAAGGCAAATGATTTTACTTAACCTGAAAATTATTTATTCTTTTAACCACAGGAATATGCACTGAAGACTGATTTATGAATTTGCTGAGTACTTTTCCCTCCCATGGTCATTGTCCACTGCTTTTTTAGATACAGTACATATTTAATAAACATTTGCATATGCCTTTGTTGAAGACTATATGCAGAAACATGTGTGCTAAGCTTCAGTGAAATATGAGCTACTTGAAATGCAAATAGTTTTTATCCCTTTCACATTACAACTAGTGACATAATTAATATTGAGCTGTTAATATAAGAAAATCATTTAAAACTAAATTTTGATTTTAGAAGTATAAGTGGGTTGCAATTCACAGATGACCTAATTATGCTCTTAATTAAGCTGTTGATTGAAGTGATGAAATTCAGACATAGTATTATTTAAGTAAATTTCATATGGATTGAAAATTTACCATAATTATATTAAGGGCCCTTATAATTGTAATCTTAACATTTTTGCTACCTGTATTATTTGCTGGGAACATTTTTCATTTACAATAGGTGTGAATGGTTGTTTCTGTAAAGATAATATATGAAGTACTTGTGTCAGCTGGGCTATTTTAGGGCAGCTGTGGTAGAGGGTGGAATGCTTCGATGCATATATGTAGGAGTCTTGATGAAGCTTGCAGGTGGGAAACTCTCTCCCTCTTTGGAATGAAATTCCAGCTCTCACACTGATTCATTCCTGACATTCTGATTCTTTTCAATCTAATATGAATGAAAGTATTTCAGAGAAAGCAATACATTGGCATTAATCTCCATTAACATTTTCTTTCCTAAGGTAGTTGACAAAAGAATTCTTGGGAATAGAATTTAAACTGGCACATTTTGAGGTAGGGAAATATAGAAAGCTTGTTTGGAAGTTAACACATGAACTGGCAATACAAAGGATCAGCCCTGAGGATGAAGGGGACACTACAGGAGCACAGAATCAGTCATAGTCCATTCAGGTACTACACAAGATTTCAATCTAAGACATAAAAATAATATACAGATAACTTAGTTATATGAAGCATATAGAAACTCATTGAATATGTATTTCACTTTATATCATTAAAGAGGTGATCTACTCTACCTGCCCTAGTAGACATCTACTCACTCTAGGAAGTAAACTACAAACCATGAGAATAGATACTGAGCAAGCAGACCCCCTGCCACATACACACTTTCTGAGAGGTAGCTGAAAAACCACAGGGTAAGTATGCTCTTGAAGGGGTGGTTTTTTGCAGGGAGGAAGTACAAGTATTTGGCTTAGGGGAGGAGAAAGAAGAGCTCACTGTTTGCATGGTAGAACATGAATCTAAATTGTGCCAAACAAAAGCCGTAAGTAGCAGAGCACTGCTTTCAAATGACATCAAATATATGAAATGCATTGTCCCTTCAATCTGTAGCCTAGAGGAGTATTCCAGGACCAGCCTTTTTGATTGGCTCTTTATGAGTCATCTTCATATTGTGCCTTTCCTGTAGCATATTTCCTCTATATTATTATTAATCACTGCAGTGGGAGGGCTTTACAGTTTCCACAAACACATCAAAGCTTTCAAAGTTCTTTCCTCAGTTATTGATATTGTAGACTGGCATAATCATTGATGAGCTTCCCAAAATTTAGGTCCGGCAGGTAAACTGCTTCCCAAAGTATAAATTAGACACAAGGTAATATCTGGTATGAAAGGGTCATGTATATCAGGACAGGAGATTTGACGTGCGGGGAGGGTACTTTTGGTTTACTTCCATCTTAAAAGACCTGAGCATCGTTTTGATAAATGTTGAAAGTCCTGGATGATCCCCAAAGGTTATTCCAACCTAGTGATTCTAAGATTTTCCCCAGTGGAATGAAAATATTCTCAAGTTTATATCTGATATTGCTCAAGTTCTTGAAGCCTTGAAACCCGTGGCTAGCCGGTCATCGGTATTAATAACACTTTCTTGCTGCTGCGGTTGTGCTTTTTAAACAAATGTGCAACTCTGAAAGCAAAGTGACTGAGTTTTCGTCTTACATGAGCTCTTGTGGAGACCTCAGTCTTCATCTGGAAAGAATGTGGCCATGGTGATTATGACGGCAACAAATAGGAAACTTTCTGAACTGGCGCTGAGCCTGTCTCTCCCCTGGGCACAGCACAGCTCAGCACAGTCACCAGCAGTGTTCAGCGTGGTTAAAGCTATCAGTTGGGCTTGAGCAGCACCACACCTCTGGGAAGAAAACCTCATCACTGCAAGGTGTTTCATAGGTTGAGAAAGATGTAGTATTTTAGGCTAGCATCAAAAAGGCATATAGAACATGAGGCCTTTTTCTTTCTGTTTGGATTCCTTTTCTCTCTGTTTGCTATGTGGAATGATAACAGGAATGAAGTGGTTGCTTCCATTAATAATCGTGGCTCATCTTCCATTTTTTTTTTCAGTTCTGATGCAAATTACAGCAAAGCCCCATGAACCTCTTGAAGCACTGCTGTGAAATCCATGCTCAACTGTGACTAGAATTTTAAAAATAAGAAATAATCCAAATAGCTTATCAAGAAATGTTTTAACAGATAGTGCAGTCTAATTTCCAGCCACTCTTGAGGACATGATATTTCAGTTATTTGCTACCCTTTCTTCCTTTCTCCTTCCTTGCACTGGTTTACAGATTCTTGTGACCCTGCAATCCTGTGACCCTGAGTATTCACATAAATTACTGATATTAGAAGCATATAATAATCATCTATTTAGCTGAACATAATATGCGTGTTGTCCTTAAAGAACTTACAGATGTATAGAAAGATAGAAAGGAGAACTGTGGCCTGTACATTAAAACAAGTCCACCTTTTTTATATACCTTGTGAGCTACAGAAGATTTTGCACTTTTAAATGATTGGAGGAAATGATATTTCATAACGCATGAAAATTATATGCAGTTTAAATTTCAGTGTCCATTAGTGAAGTTTTACTGGGACACCAACTCATCCGTCTGTTTATGTAAGCATTGTTCATAGCCGCTTTCAGGCTGTAACAGAAACCAGTAGTAAATACGCAAACCACCTGGCCTGCAAAGCCCTTTATAGGAAAAGTTTTCTGATCACTGAATTAGAACAGTGTTTTAATATGTAAATGTGAAGACAGTGTTGTTCTAATTAACTGCCTGGGGCAGTTACATTTTTAACAATCAACTGTTAGTGCTTAATAGTTTGGTGATACCTTATACTTGTGAAGTTCTGTTTTGTCAGGGGTATTTAATAATCACAACTAGGACAAGAAAAGGTGACTCCATAACTGCAGTGAGTCACAAGGAAATGGGTCTTCCCACAGTGAGTAAGAAGAGCATGAGGAAACAATCCACTGCGGAGGAGGAAATTGCTTTATACCTACAATCTTCTACGTTTTGATAAATATATGTCCACTACTAATAGGGTGAGATATGAATTTTCCACAATGTGTAAAAGGGGCATTGGCAGGTTTATAACTGAAGAAGAGTCTGTGTCCAGGACTCTGAAACAATGCTGGACAACGGGAAATGTTACTCCAAGATTCCAGCACAGAGGCACTTCAGGGAGTTTAGCCTTTGTGGGTTCAGCCCTGCTTCAGTTCTGAGGCTGTGAGAAGACTTTCAGTGCTACTCATGTTGTAGATTGTTTGCATTTATCATCATTTAGCTGTGGTCCATGGCTTGTGGTGAGTATTCTCCCATGATCCACTCTTCTGTAAAGTCTCTGAACATCTTGTGTACTGGTTAAGGTCTCAAAAAGGGAAAAGAATGAAAAAAATAGGGAAGAAAGAACTTGCTTTCCAGAATTATGAACACAGTTCTTTATTCCCTTTTTACAAAGTACCATATGCCTTTTAAGAGGTGTATATACTCACTCAACTGTTAAAAGTAGCAACTGTATACACATGCAAAGCAAATGGGGAGGGCTTGCACACTGACCCTCGTTTTGCATCTAAAATACACAAGCATAGAAACGATAGTAGACTTTTCAAGTTTACAGAGTGTAGGAATTGGTAGAATTGGAATGTGAACCATCTGGAATGAATCTTGGAGTATTACTCAGCAGCTACCCTCTTGTCAGATATAATGAAAGCTGCGTATCTACCCTACCTATATTCTGGGACTTTGTTTAAATATATTAATTTGGCCACGCTATATTCCTGAAAAGAAATTGCCCTGATACCCATGGTCTGGCCTGAAGTACTTGCTGTAAAGTCTTCTTAGAAGGTCTTGATAGTCTGCATCTAAGAACAACTCTTGGGCTAATATTATCTGAAGAGCCCTATGTCTGCACCAAAGGCTGAGTGATAACTTTTTAAAGTAAGATAGAAGCAGATGGCTCACGGAAGAGTGAAGATACTTTTCCCAGGTGGGGTACTCCAGCTAATTTGACCGTATTTATGGCATAGAGAGACATACCAGTAGGGGAAACGAATCCTAAATCAGAAGTGGAAAAATCATCTCAGTGTAACTAAATCTTGTAACATTTACAAACAATTATGGAACAGAATCACTTATGTCCAAATATTTATGGAGGGCCTTCTACATACCATAATCTATTTTGGAATTTTGAGTTAACATATGAGTTAAAGTATAATTATGGAGATAGACCTGTATTACATAACAGATTACTCACTGAATAAAACTGTGCCTCTTGTAAACAGAATATAAACTTGAGCGATCCTTTTGAGTTACATATAGCAAGAATTTAATACTGTCTTGCCCCATTATTGTAAAATGGTAGCTGCCAGCTCAGGACCTGCAACAGAGAACTTTCTGTCCATATCAAGAAATAGCACAGAGATTAAACACAGTTTCTGGAGCCTGGCTACCTCTGTTTGATTTTTTTATTTACCACTTTCAGCCCATGTGATACTGAACAAGTCAGATAACCAGCCCATTCCTCTACAGATAGCTGAAAAATTGTGAGACCAATATCTAATGTATTTGTAAGTATCAGACAAGTTATTACATGCAAAGCAGCTTAGAGGTTTTTTCCTAAACAAGTAAAATTCAATAAAATAGCTATAACATACATACCACACACACAAAATCTACAATAGACCTATTTCTTTAGGGATTTCAATTTGAATTTGAACATAGGCAGTAGGTTTCAAAAATAATATTCGTATTAGAATTTGCTGGCTTTATGCAAAAATAAAAATGTATAGTATGTTCTGGGAAGATGTGCTATGGTCATTGCTGCAACCAGATGGAAAAAAGTAATATTTATGATTATAGAAAGGCTCATATTTATAAAATAGCATAGAATTTGTGTACCAGAAAATTTTAAAGTGCTTTTATATAAATTTAACTAATTTAATCCTTATAACAATCACAGGGGATCAGTAAGTATTACTATCACCACCAATGTATATGCACAAGGATACAGAGAAGAGAGAAGCTAGAGAGATAAGAGAAATTGCAACTACTTGGATTTCTGTGTGGTTTGTCTTGATGGTAATGATGAACTCCTGTCCATCCATTAGATGTCATTCTTCCATATTTTTATAATCTACTTATCTAATTAATTTTTTTTGTTACTGGGGATCAAACTCACTACATTGTACTTGCCAAGCAGGTGCTTGTGCCGCTGGGCTATATCCCTGGCCCAATTTTTTCTTTTAATTTAATTTTTATTTTTTAATTGTTTTTTATTTTATTTTAAAAAGGAATAAAATTAAACACAACAAAACAGAACAGAGGGACATAAGAAAGCATAAATTTCAAAGCTAGACAACCAGAGATCTTCACTATCTGTCATATTGTCTCTTGTTTTCTTCCAAATGGTTGTCCTTATCTTTGCATATGGGGAGTTCATACTAAATAACATAGCCAATCTTTTCACAACATGTGTAGTTCACTGGCTCCCACTTGCTAAGCAGGGGGCAGGGGGACGGGGGACATGGGATGGGGGACAGGATGACATGAGATGTCTGATTCTCAGCCCACACATCAGCAGGATCATAGCTGCCCCCCACAGAGGGGAGGAGTTCCTAGTTCTCCTTGCACCCCGAGTCAACTGCACAGTGCAGCTCCCGATGCACCAGGGTCTCTCTCCTTCGGGCTGCTGAAAGTCTGCCACACTCACAGCCACCCCCCAGAGAGGGAAGGAGCTCCTTGTTCTCCCAGCACCCCGGGTCAACCACACCGTGCAGGTCCTGAGGTGCCAGGGTCTCTCCCCTGCAAG
The DNA here is from genome assembly GCA_004027295.1 of Dolichotis patagonum. Taxonomy (NCBI): domain Eukaryota; kingdom Metazoa; phylum Chordata; class Mammalia; order Rodentia; family Caviidae; genus Dolichotis; species Dolichotis patagonum. The sequence continues at coordinate 49,722 of PVJX010012570.1, forward strand.
CCCCCCAAAGTCTGCCATACTCACCTGCTATTTCTTTCTGATGAATTGACCATTACATTTCCAAAGTTCTGAAATGGCCAACAGACCACAGAAAGAATCCTCTTTAGGCTCCTGTTTGAAACCAGCAGCTACAGCAATCTGCTGGCCTTGCTTCAGAGCCACTTCTTTTAATTTTAAAGAGGAAAAAACCAAACAAATTGAAACATAATAAATCCAATCAAAATAAAA
>PVJX010012571.1:0-49301 GCA_004027295.1 Dolichotis patagonum
TCCTTCTCTGGTTTTGGTATCAGAGTACTGCTTGCTTCCAGAAATGACTTTGAGAGTATTACTTTTATTTCAATTTCATTAAAGATTTTGAGGAATAGTGGCATTATATCTCTACTTCTTATAGAATTCAGCAGTGTATCTATTAAGACCTGGACTTTTCTTTGTTGATAGATTTTTTAATTACCTCTTCAATTTCATTGAATGATATTGGCTTATTTAGAATTTTTACATGTTCTTGATTCAGCATTTTAAATTCATATGTATCTAGGAATCTGAATATTTCTTCTGTGTTTTCCATATTATTTGAATACAGTCTCTTAAAATAGGTACTGATGATCCTCTGGATTTCTTCAGGTTCTATTGTAATTTTACCCTTTGTTATTGTTTGAGTCTGGATGTTCCCTCAAAGCCTCATGCAGTCTTGGGGGTATATTTCCCCAAAGCCTTCTGCAGGCTTCTAGAAGTTGTGATTAATTCATGGTCCAATGCTGGGATTATTAGTATGAGCGCTACACCCACCCTAGGCTACACACACCACAACCTAGGGTGAGTGTAGTCTACATACAATATAAGGAACAGAAAGAGTCTTCTCAGCATGCTCTTCCCTTGTCACTTTTGGTATCTGCTGCTGTCATGAACTGTTGTCTTCTGCCACAAACCATCTTGCCTTGGGCCCAACAGATTATGTACTGAAACCTCCCCAATCTATGACCTAAATAAACCTTTCCTTCCTTAATTTTTGGTGTTGGGTATTTTGCTTCAGCAATGAGAGAAAAGTAACCAATTAATTATTATTCATTGTGTGATTTGAGTCTTTCTTTCCTTTTTTGTTAAAGTTGGTTAAGGGTTTGTCAATTTTACTTACTCTTTCAAAGGACCAACTCTTTGATTTATTGATTCTTTGTGTTATTTTCTTATTGTCTCATTTGCATTAATTTCTACTCTGGTCTTTATAATTTCATCCCTTGTATGAGGTTTGGGCTAGACTTGTTTATCTTTTTCTAGAATCTTGAGGTTCAACCTTAGGTCTTTGTTTCACCTCACGCTGTTTTCCTGATATGGGAATTTGCCACTGTAAATTTCCCTCATGAGACGGCTTTCATTTATTGCATTTCTGAAGTTCCAGCATGTTCTATTGGCATTTTCACTTACTTGTAGAAGCTGTACAATTTTTTTGTTTAATTTCATCCATGACCCATTGTTTATTTAGGAGGGTGTTACTCAATGTCACATGTTTATGTAGTTCTTGTGGTTTCTTTTATCATTGATTTCCAATTTGATTGCACTATGGCTTGATATTATGCATGGGAAATTTTCAGTTCCTTTACACTTACTTAAGCATGTTCTATGAGCTAGTATGTGGTCTGTTTTGGAGAACATACTGTGTGCAGCTGAAAAGTGTTCTGATGTTTTGGGTGAAACACTGTAGACACCTACTAAGTCCATTTGTTCACAGGTTTGGTTTAGTTCTGATATTTATCTGCTGGTTTATTGTCTAATCAATATGTCTTTGTGACAGTGGGATATTGAGGTTCCCCCATTACACTTGTATTAGTACTTAGTTGATTTTTCATGTCTATTAATATTTGTTTTATTTTCCTTCCAAATCCTTTTTATTTCAAGGAGAAAAAGAAAAAAAGAAGAAAACACTAAAACAAAATTTCAAAGCATGTCAACCAGGGAATATTTGTTTTATATAGTTAGATATGGTGGTAAATACCAAATGGTGCATGATTATTTATGATTATTATCTCTTCCTCTTGGAGTTTACCCTTCGTAAGTATTAATGACCTCCTTTTTCTCTCTTGTTCTGTATTGGTTTGAAGTTGTGTGCAAATAGGATAGCTACCACTGCTTTTTTCCAGGTTCCTTTAACATGAAGGATTGTTTTCCATCCTTTGACTTTTATTCTTAATTTCTTTTTGAGTTAAATGTATTTTTGTAGCATATTTGTAAATATTTTGCAGCATATTTATAAATCTTGTATTTTGATCCATTCTCCCAGTCTGTTTCTTTTGATTGGTGAATTGAAACCATTTACATTGATAATTATAACTGATGTGTACTGACTTATCCTTGTTATTTTATTTTCTTGTTTTTGGTTCCTTGTTTTTCTCTTCTGTTTAAATTGCTTGCCCTGCTTAATGGCTTCTTTCTATTGGTGTTCATGGGATTATAATCTTCTTTATTTCTTTCTAGAATAACTTTCACAACATTTTAGAGTGCTAGTTTGGTGGTCCGGAATTTCTTCAGTTGTTCTTTGTCATGAAAGTGTCTTATTTCTCCATTGATTTTTGGAAGATAGTTTTGGGATTGGCAGTTATTTTCTTTTAAGACTTGAAATTCTTTAAGCTCTCCTTGACTTAAGGATTTGTGTTGAGAAATCTGCTGTGATTTTGATGGGATTTGCTTTATAGGTAATTTTTGTTTCTCCCATAGCTTTTAATATTCTGCTCTTGTGCTGAATTACTGGAATCTTGACTATTATATACCTTCATGTAGATTTATTTAGGTTATGTCTAATTGGAGTTCTTTATGCCTCAATCATCTGTATATTAAATTCTTTTTCCCATGCTTGGTAAGTTTTCTGCCATGACATCTGTGAACGAGTTTTTTTATGTCATTTGTGCTGTCTCTTGTTTATTTGTGATTCTGATCAACCTTACACTGTTTTTCTTTGCATCATATTGAAGCTGTTGTGTTAATTTTTCATGGTTCTTGTGATTTTTAAGAAACCTTTGTTTTCAGGATTGCTTACCAAAATCCTGTCTTCTAGATCTGATATTTTGCCCTCACTTTGGTTCATTACATATACTTTCAATAGAATTTTAAGCTTTCTCAATATGTTTGAGTCTGTTTCATAGATTCTATCTTTCCTATACTGGGTGTTGTTGGTTTCCATCATTTTCCTGAGTGCTCCCTGCCCTTTTTTTTAACCATGTCTACACTAGGTTTCTGAACAAATGCTTTATTATGATCAATACCTCTCTCTTTTTTTAAACCTGAGAAATTATTTCTGATCTTACTTTTCTCTGTAACCTCATTCATTTGTTTTATTGCTTCCACTGCTACTACTTTAGAATGCTCAGATGGTTGGCTTCTGATTTTGTCAACCTCATTATTCTTTGGTCTTACCTTGTTAGGCTGGAGGCCTAGGGTTGCATTTCTGTGTCTTGTCATTTTCTATTTTTAAAAAATTTCTAATTTTAAAAATTGTGTTTATGCTTGTAAATTGCTTATGGTATGTAGCTTTATCACTATTGATGGCTCTCTAGGAAATGACTATTTCTCAGAGATGTCTTCTAAGTATAACTGGCTCTTGGCATTTGAGCCTGCCCCAAGATCTTACCTTACCAATTTATTAGGGACGAGAAGTTGCTATTTGGCCCAGCACACAGTCCTTTGGTCCTGAATTATGGTAATGATTATGACCCAGATGATCACAGTGTTGTCATACAGGGGAAAACAGCTGATTAAAACAGGTAGGGCACCCCAGGTAAAGTAGTACAATTAGTAATAACAATATCATTAAGCACAGGCTAGAAACTGACAAAGTATGGTAAATATTAATTTGATACCTTTTATCATAGGAGTGAGATCTACAGTTATATAACAAAGCCCAAAATAAACCAGGAACTTGTATTCAGTGCGTTTTCTCTTAGTGGAGTGATTTTACCCCAAGGTGGTGGTGGTGATGGATTTAAGAAAGATAAGAGAAAAAATAGAGAAATCAATTAAGAAAAATATAGTAGAAGTAAGCTTGAAGGACAAAGGGTAATTACCCCAGCTTTGGGAAACTTGAGAAGAAGACAGGAAAGATTGAAGGGGAAAGTAAACGAATATTAAAGCAAACCAGAAAAACTAGGGACAATGTTTCCTCACATCAAAAAGTGATTAAAAAAAAGTCAAGGAAAGGAAGAAAGGAAAAACAAAACAAAACAAAACAATGAACAAAACAAAACAAAAACAGGGGCCCAGGATTTAGTTTAGTCGTGTAAGCACCTGCCTTACAAGCCCTGCCAGCCCAAGGGTGTGAGAGTGAGCCCCAGTACCAAACAACAATGAAATAAAAATCAAAACAAAAACCAAAGATAAATATCTAAACAAACAAATGACCCCCCCCCCCAAAAACAACAAAAAGCCCCAGCAAAGTTCCTCTGGTGTTCACGATTCTGTGGTAGTGTCTAAATGAGAGCTCAAATCTGACCTGGGTAACCTCTCCAGTAGGATTAGTGCAGGATGCAGAGCTAATCTTGGCTTCCAGATGTAGAGGGTGGGGCTAGAGTCTTCGGTCAGCAACTCCTGGATGTCCTTTGCTGGCCCACCCATGTCCTTACCCTGTATACTTCCTCATACCAGTGGCCGTGGTTCCCTGAGACAAAGACAGTTCAAGGCTCCCCAGAGTCCCACATTCAGCTGGCTCCTCTCAGCCCTTGTGCTGCCTCCTCTGTTGTACTCTGATGGCACATCTCTCTCCTTTCTCATATCACTGAGAGAGGGCAGTGGGGGGGGTGTGCTGTAGCTTGTCTGACTACCTTCAGCACTGCCATGGGGATAGCCCAAAGCTGCAGTGAGTCCTGCATCTCTCTCCTCCACTGCTGGGAGTGGAGCAGGGTAACCTTGCTGTTTCTAGAGATTCCAGTTAGCTGCTATAGGGAAAGACATTTACTGTTTTGCTCCACTAGTATATTTATCCCTGGGGACCTCTAGGCTTTCTCACTCTTCATGTGACCCTGCAGAATCCAAGCTACACTCTCACATGTGAGCTGGAAACATGAATCCAATATTGATGTTTCCCAACTCAAATCAGTCAGAGGCATTTTGTGTTTGTTTTTGTTGTCCTTTTATAGGCTGAAGAAAAAAACCTGGCAGACCGTCAGGGAGGGAGCAGCTTCCTGAATGCTTACCCCTGTGTGTGCTGGCAAAATTTGCTGCTGGGTTGCAACTCTAGAATAGAACTAGTCTCATCTGAACTATCTGAAGAACAAGATCACCAAAAAGAGAAAGCTACTCTTGTGAGCCTCTGGAAGACTTGAATTTTCTCTTAAAAAATCAAGACTGCAGTGCCACTGCAGGGAGCATGGAAGCCTGACCTGCTCCTTGTGTTTGGACTAATAGTGAAGCTCAATGGTTATTAAATCTTTTCTTGTTGTTTTCTAACAGATTTTCCTTCCTTCAACCCACAACCACCCCAAGGCAGTTGGAGAGTACCCACTCTCCAGTAGATAGGACCTAAGGTACCTTTCAGTTTGAAGAAGCTGTAGAAGACTGAGACCTCCACTTCCTCAGCACCCTGTAAAGAATTATAGGAATTTGTGTCTTCCAGGGGGAAATGACAAGAGGTTAGGGCATGGCAAATCTGACTGTGTAAGCATATGAGACGTGGAATACATGAGTAGAACAGTTGTCCTAGTGTTACGGTTTGTGTCTAGATGTCCCCTCAAAGCCTCATGCAGTCACAGAGGCAGGCTTTTGAGAGGTGGTTGAATCTAGAGTTTATGATTGATTCATTTTGTAGTCCTGGGATTAAGGGGGTGAGTGCTACACCCACCCTATGTTGGGTAGCCTGCATACAACATAAGGGACAGAAGAGGCTTGAGGCTTGAAGCTTGTTTTGTCTCTTAGTTACTTTTCTCTCTTTACTGGGACAAAATACTTGACGTCCAGATTAAGGAAGGAGAGTCTTTGTTTTATTTTGTTTTTGTTTTTTTAGCTCAGGGTTGGTTTTAGTCCATAATCAGTTGGCTCCAAGACAGGGTGGTGTGGCGTACGAGCAACAAATGGCAGCAGAAGACAGCAAAACCAACAAGATCAAAAAAGGGAGAAGACAGAGAGCAAGCCTCTTTCCCTCCCTTATATTTATGCAGGCTACCCACCCCAGAGCATGTATAGCACTCACATCCATTGGACCATGAATTAATCACAAACTAGAAGCCCATCCCCATGATTACATGAGGCTTTAGGAGACATCCAGACACAAATCATAACACTTTCCCTCCCTCCATTCTTCCCATCTTCTTTCTTGTGACTTTTGCTGTCCTCCACCACCATGAACTGTTGTCCCTCTGCCATGAGCCCCCTGCCTTGGAGCCAGCCGATTATAGATTGAACCCTCTGCAAATTGTGAGCTAAATAAACCTTTCTCCCTTTAATCTTGGGTGTCTGGTTTTTTGTCTCAACAATGAGAAAAGTAACTAAGACACCTAACCAGTTTTGCAGTTATTCTGGAGAACTTCAAGGAAAGGAGAGAATTATATCAGCACTAGGCTTTGCTCGTATGTTATAACACTTTTTGAGGAGCATGTGTGTGTGTGTGTGTGTGTGTGTGTGTCCACATGTAATACAAAGACATCAGGAGTGAACACTCCAAAATCATGCTGTTCACCTCAAATTGGAGAAGAACCTGGCAAAAGACTGGGTTTTCTGAAAATCATAGGATAGGGACTCATGCCATTTTGGTTCGGGCAATACAATTTCTTGACCATTGTATCTGATGTTGGCAATTGTAAACCAAAGAATGAGGTCTAACATACTTTGTGTAGTATGAAAATAAGGTTCAAAATGTTTGCATTCTAGATTTTAAAAAATGAGAGAATATCTCTAAAAGGATATGCATAAAAATGGTGACAATGACTGCCTTCTACAAGATCTAGGAAACTAGTGTGTGAGGGGATGTTAGAGATTTATTTTTTATCATATGATTTTGTACTTTATTGATTTGTAAAAAGGATGTACATATAGAACTCACACTTTAAAAATTAATGTGACCATTTTATAGTTGTGAGTTGGTGCGGCCTAGAATTACTTCCTAAGATTGGTTTCTAGTTGTACTTCCCTACCCGACTGCCCTGCAGCAGTAATTCACCATTACTCCTTCAGCCCACATCACTGCCACTCAGAAGATAAATAAAGACACATTCACTTTGGGTGAGATTGACTCTAGCTAATGACTGAGCAGAGTATGGCTGTCAATGCAGGCCTTGCCTACAAGAACTGGAACGATTTAAAAGGAGACTTTGGCCAAAGGGCTCCTCCTGGCCTGGTCAAGATATTCTAGGCCAGTGGGGGTGAACCTAGGAAACATGCTGCAGGGCATGCAGTGCCGTATCTGTGTGCACATAAGCCAAGTCACCCCAGAATTACCTCAAGCGGTCAAACATTGAGCATCGGATAACAGTGCACATAGGGGCCGTTTGCGTGCTTGGAAGGGAGTAGCAGCACTAGAAAATGACGTCACAAGCCACAGCTCATTAGCTGTGACTCCTCCGAGCTTTCATGTGGCAGGTCAGTATCAGGTTTAACTGGCACTTTGTGATATATAAGTGGGTTTTGGCACTGAGTCTCTAAAGGTTCGCCATCCCTGTCCTAGGCATTGTGCTGCAGTCTGTGACTCCTGCTGTTGTCCTCTTTCCTTCCCATTCTCCTTCACAGAGACCAGACTGCACCCAATCTTAGGCCATCCCGACTTTCTTCTGAATCCCTTATTCTTCACAGCTGTTGGCCCGAAAAACCCCCTTGCATATCTAGTCTCACCCTGATCTGTTCTTCTCCAAGGAGCGGAACTGTAAAGTGCATTTGTTTAGAGCACATGTTCTGCTTTGAATCCCAACTCTGTGTGATCTGTGCAGGTTACTGAATCTTTCTGAGCCCTGATTGCTCTGTAAAATACATACATGGACAATACTCACTGTATGGAGTTGTTATTCAGAAAGGATGATCCTGGCCCTGCTGCTGAGATCTCTGCTTTGCAGCAATGTGCAATGATTTAGAAGGCGCTGGATACCCTATCTGTCCAACCTCATGCCCTCCTCCTGCCAAGAAAAAGCTCCCTGTGGTTTCTGCCATTCCTTTGGGTGAAGCGATACACTGGACCCATTGTGATTCCAGGCCAGATAGGCTACTGCACCAACAGGGTCTCCATAGGTAGTTTTCTTTCCAACTATTCCCTTTATTTGTGAATTCAGGAGGTTGAACATCTTTCTTGGAGGCTAGATTTTAGTTTTAGCCCCAAGATTCCATGAAAGGTGGTACTCTGCGGAAGCAGATTCCATCTTCTACTCTATCCAGTGTCATGTCTCTTGGCACTGCTCTCAGCTGGGCCCTGGGGATTCAAGGGTCCTCCAGACCAAGTCTCTGCCCTCGAGTTGCTCAGTCTTCACCAAACACGTTCACAGAAAATCCCAGTACAATGAAAGTTTTGTGACCACCTGGAGATGAAAGCCTTCCGCCTTGGTCATTACTGACATTTCATAATGGGAAATGGGAGAGGTGCAGGCAATAGTTTCCTGATCGTGTTTGGTTTAAAGAGGAAGAACAGCATGTTTCAATGTTCCCTGGCAGGGAAAAAAATAAAATGAGAGTGTTTATTTTCATTGAGAAGAAGAAACTGAAAATTCTGGAGGTTAGGCAAATAGAAAGTTTATTTTTCTTTTCGAGGGTATGAGACCAGTTAATGATTAGTGAGTTCCCAGGGGGAGTTTGCTGAAGGCTGGGGTGTGTGATCCTCTGGCCTTAGAGATCTGCTGTGCACTGGTGCTGAGACCTCCAGCTCAGAGATGCCTTGGAGCCTCTGGGAGAGATGCTTCTGGCTGTGGGGGCTCCTTCTGTGGCTTGGCATGCAAAGTGCAGGTAGGCAGTGAGCTCAGGTCTGGGGTGGTACTTGTTTTGGTCAGTGACTACATTTCAACGGTCTACTTATGCAATACTAACCGTTGGAAGGTCCCCTAAAAGTCCTCTATGTCTCCCAAGATGAATTTAAAAGAGGGGGGAGAAAACAGCCAGTATCACAATGGGAACCATGGTAAACAGGACACTTACTTAGGCCACAGAAATTGAATTTCCCCTGGTTGCCTGACTCATTTTTCTAAAGCCTGCATTTCTGTCCTTTTCATCTTGTACAAACAAGGATAACTAGAAGAAAACAAATTTTGATTAATTCTACAGTATTTTGCCTTATAAATACCCAAGATATATTTCATTTTAACATTTAAATTTTCCAAACCAGTAATGGTTTTGTTGTAGAGGTTGTTAGATGTTCTCTCTCATTTTTGCCAGCCCAGCCTGAGTTCAGCTCTGTCATGTCCCTTGGCTGATGAAACCAGCCCCTGCTAACCACTGATGTCCATTAGAACTTCCCTCTAAGTCCATTTGCATCGTATATTTCCCTGGCAAAGAATCTGCCCATGGTAAGCTTAATACAGAAAATTAGCGCACACACACGCATGCACATGCACACCCTCTTCCCCCCACCCATGGGCAGCAGCAGCCCCAGAAAGTCCCACTGCCCTGCTCCAACAGTAGACTGCTTCTCCATCTCCTCTATGGATGTTTCTGATCCCTCAGCTTTAAAATGTCCCAGTCCCTCGGCTTGGAGTTGGGTTATTTCTGTTCTTTGTATCTTCCAGGAGAACTTCCTGTCTCCTTTGCAACTCTTCATTCCTCGGCTCAGCACTCCTTCCCTGCTCTAAAGTCCGGCTCCGTGAGTGTGCTCTCACCCTGAACCCTGGGTAGCTTTTTAAGGTGCTGCTTGGCTTCATGCAGGCTTTCTCCTTCCTGTCATTTGCAGTCACCAAGTGAGGGAGGACTCAGGGCTTTCGCCTCTTTTAGCACACTTGGGTGGTTAGTGAATGCTACTGCCTGGCTGCTCAAAAGAGGCTAGGAACTGAGCAGAGAGGGCGTAGACTGTGGGTCAGGATACCCTGACTTGCATCCTGGCTATTTCTCAGTAGCTATAGGACTCCTGTACTGTGTGATAGAGAGCTACAGGGGAAGTGACTTTCCTTTTCCTATAGTGGGAGACTCTCCTTATGAGATAAGAATACTATAAAGATTAAAGAAGGGTGCACGGGGTCTTTCTGCAGTTATTTATTCTCTGGTGATTTTATTAGTGAATGGTTGGGCAGTTGGGCTTATGGAAAAATGAGGAACACAGTTGTCATGAGCCACTTGGGAAAGAAGATGAGAGGTATCCCCAAAGATTCCTAAGAGAGCTGTGGGTGCCATTCAGAAAGGTAACTTGGTAGGCCACTTTGTCCCTACTCAGTGACTGTGCCTGCAGAAGGACTAGGAGACATTTGCAAGGTATCCTGATTTGACGTTTGAGGATGGAACCTGGCAAGGTGGTACAGGCCTGTAATCCCAGAACTCTAGGAGGCTGAGGCAGGAGGATCACAAGTTCAAACCCAGACTGGGCAATTCACTTTAGTGACTTAGCAAGTACCTGTGTACAAATAAAAGGGCTGGGGATATAGTTAAGTGGAAAGGCTCTGGAGTCAATCTCTAGTACTGAAAAAATGTGGGGGGGCAGAGGAGAAGGACTGGTGGCAAATGGCTTCTGAACTCTTCTTGGAACTAGCCTTTCAGCAAGCATGGGCTTTTGGCATAGACGAAAAGAGCTCAAAAATCCTGAGCCAGCAGGTCAGAGCAAAAGTGGATCCAGTTCCAATGCCCTATGTGGGGAGCAGTCTAGATGCCCTGGGCAGAGAGTGAGTAGGTAATGGCTTATTCGCTGGTCCAAAGTAGGGTCCCTTGCTCTGTTCCTTTATTTCTGTCCACTGTGGTCTTTCTCTTCACACTCACCTCGTGGACTGTTCTCAATTTCCCATCCTTGTCTCTTCCTTCTTACCATAGCTGAGTGTATTGTCAACAGTGACAAGTTTATTAAATTAATGTTTTCTGTTCTTTAAATTAAATGAGTCGGTGAACAGGAAGAAATGCACTGTGTGGGGGCATTGGGGTCAAGATGTAATTGTGCTAAGACAGCCTGAGGGAAGTAGGTGAGAAGACAGAGACATGGAGGTGGAGAAAAGGAAGAGAATGGCACAGAGGTGAAGGAGGCACTGTCTGCGTGTCAGGAGGGTCTCTTGTTACTCCAAGCAGCAGCTGGCCACCGGGCTGCTAGCAAGGTGACCTCTGCTTGCTTTTCTGATCAACCCAGGTCACATACAGTGTTTTGTTTGGATGGCGGAGGTCAAGACAGTGAGCCTGCTGTTTAATCAAACTGACATAGTCAAGAGACCACTACTGGCACAGAAGACAAACTCTGGAACCCGGAAGCTTTTGTTCATTGAAAGTGTGTATTTTCTTCTGAGGTGGTCAGGGACTTAACAGCAGTTTTTGATAAGACCTGTGACTCTTCACTTGAGCCTACAAATGCTCAAGCAGTTTAAAACCTTGGATATAGGTGCTTTGCTCATTTAGGAGATGCCAATAGAAAAAAGTCAACTAGCCCAGATTTACCTAACCTGTCTCAGCCCCCCTTCAAGACAGAGAACACCAGGATTAAGAGTAATTAAATTAATTTCCAAGATTACAGGAACATCTGGTTACCACTATATAACATCCAGTTCCAGAAGCTTCCAACCTTTGAATGACACTTTAAAGTCTCCATCCATTATCCTAAACCAGTGGAGGTTTTAGGAAAAGCACAGCCTCATGTGGCTAAAATCACCACAAAGAAAGACAGTCGTTTCATGAGAATGGAATTGACTCTCAACCTGAGGATTCCTCCAGTGCTACAGAACCAGACTAGATGACTGGCCAGACAGACCCCAGTCCGCAGCAGTACCCCGTGAAACTCCTTCCTTGTTTCGGGGCCAGTCAGATCCTCTCTTCAGACAGCGCCTGCTGCAGCTACTCAAGATGAAGTATTTTCCCTATCTACTCTCTACTTTCCAATTAAGGAATGTTTCCTGAAGATTTATGTTTTGATCTTAATTTCCATTTATACCAAAGCAAGCTGGGGACAAAACTGGGCCTTGTGCTTCCAGGTCAGTTTCCCTCCTCCTGGGGAAGGGGCCTTTCTAGGTATGCTTTAGCACCCAGGTTTCCTGGCCACAGGTCTTCTGTCCCCTCTTCCTGTGGGGTTTCCTGTGTACTTACACTTTTTCTTGTGGACTTTGGGCTCCTTGAAGGCAGCTATGGCTGGCATCTTACTTATCTTGGACTTGCCAGGGTCTTGCTTGGGTCGTGGTACAAAGGAGCCATTCTATAAACCAAAGGCCCCAGTTACTTGAGAGGAAGAAACTGAGTGGGTTGTAGGCCTTGTTTCCATTTCCTGACATTTGCAGTGCAGTAGTTAAATGATCCCCACGCTGACACCATATCCACCAAAGAAGGGATGGGCTGGCCTATTTCAGTTACACTGCTGACAAAGCCACCCACAGGCCTGGAACAATGTGGCTGAGTATGCCCAAGTCAGCTATAGCAAGCCTCTACCTTCCTCCCACCCTGTGGTGCTCACTGGGCAGCATGGTGGTGGGGGAGGGGAGCCCTACACCCAGTACACACTTCTGTGAATCCTCCATGTTTGACAACAAAGTTATGGTTTTGAGCCCTCTCTGTTCCATTCCCTTCTGGGCCTGGGTCACAGAATTGGAATGTCTCAGACAAAACTTTTAGGAAACAAAATCATCTACGAGATACTGGTCCAGAGAACTCACCTAAAGTATGTAAATGTGGGACCTTAGAGATGCTGTTTCTGACATCTACAGATCAGAGTCAACTTGTATCCCCAGAGACGAAAAGGAGCATGTGTGTCTGTGCCCTGACAGTGGTCACTGCCTGGCTGTTAGAAACTACTTTTTACCATTCATTCAGCACTCAGAACTAAGAATTGAAAATGCTGGGCTCTTTACAGACCTAGGCAAGCCGGTGTTTAATTCTGTGCTCCTCCTTTCTATTGCATATAAGCCCCTTTCTTTTGTTGATGACCGACTAGGATCTCAGAAATAAAATGAATCCAAGTGAAAACTGCAATTTTTGAGATTTGAATTTTTTTAAAGGAATGTACAAGTAGTATATGGGAATATATGCAAATGGTAAAGCTCACACACCCATAGAGGTATAATATGTGAAATTGAAGAGAGCATCAGAAAATGGAAAGATACTCTCTGTTCCTGGATAGACAGAAGTAATATTGTCCAAATGACCACATTACCAAAACTAAGACATAGATTTAATGTAATTCCAATCAAAATGCCAGCAGCATTCCTCACAGAACTAGAAAAAACAATCCTAAAACTTATATGGAATCAGAAGGGGCCCAGATTAGCAGAAGCAATCCTAGGCAACAAGAGCAAAGCAGGAGGCATCACAATTCTGGATTTTAAATTATATTACAAAATCAAGGTGATAAAAACAGCATGGTACTGAAACAAAGACCTGTGGATCAGTGGAGCAGAGTAGAGGATGCAGAAATAACCCCAAGCATGTTCAGCTATTTGGTCCATTTGACAGAGCAGCCAAAACATATGGAGGAGGAAAAATAGCCTTTTAAACAAATAGTGCTGGAAAAACTGGCTATCCACATGCAGAAGATTGGATCTAGACCCATGTACTAAAATAAAATTAAAATATATCAAAGACCTACATTTTAAAACCCAGTTTATTGGAAGATAAAACTCTTGGCACAGGGATAGGCATAGGCAAGGCCTTTTTGAACAGAATCCCAGCTGCACAAGAAATAGCATCAAGAATCAATAAGTAGGATATATCATATTAAAAAGAGTTTGTGTAACAAAGTAAATAACCAACAGAGTAAAAAAATAATTTAGAGAATGGGAAAAATTTTTGCCAGGCACTCTCTGGACAGAGAACTAATATTTAGAATATGTAAAATACTTGAACTTCTCTCCCCCCAATAAAAGACCAAACTAAAAAAAACCAGCCAGCTAAAATGAATAGACACTTCTTGGAAGAAGAAGCACAAATGGACAATAAATATGTGAAAACATATTTAATATCTCTGGCCACTAGAGAAATGCAATGGAAAACACTACTGAGATTCCATCTTTCTGCCGCCATCAAGAAATAAAATAATAACAAATGCTGGTGAGGCTGCAGGGGAGAAGGAACACTTCTACAATGTTGGTGGGAATGTAAACCAGTACAACCACTATAAAGATCAGTGTGGAGATTCCTCAAGAAGACTAAAAGTAGAATTCCACTCTACCTAGCTATTCTCCTTCTAAGTATCTTTAAGACATCATATGACAGTGATACATGCATACCCATGTTTATAGCAGCATAATTCATAATAGTGAAATACTGGATGAGGTCTACATTTCCATTGATAAATGGATGGTAAAGAAAATGTGGTATTTATACAAAATGGAATGCTATTTTTCCATAAAGAAGGATAAGTTTGAGTCATTTGTAGGAAAACAGATGCTCCTTGGGACAACAATGTTAAGTGAAATAAATATGACACACAATATTAAATATCATGTGAGAAACCCAAAGTATAGATAAATTAACAAGCAAAATGAAAGACAGATATTAAGATATTAAGAAGTAGGGAGATAAATCTTCTGCAAATGGGAAGAAGGATAGAAGGAGTGGGGAGAAGTAGAAAGAATTACCATATGTTATGTACATGTACCAGCCTCCCTGCAATGAAAGTAGTCATTATATACTGTAAACATGTACTAATAACAGTTTTAATTTTATGAAGGTGTAATATGACTTCACTGCATTTATAAATAGTATATTTTTCTTTTGTAATATGTGCATATATTATGTATTTGTGTACTCTCATGTATAAAATCCTTCCATATCAATATACAGAGCTACCGAATTCTTTTTAATGAATATTTATACATTATGTACTTGTTCTGAAAGGACATACATTTTTTTACATATGTGAGATAAATTGCCTTGCAGGAGTTATAATTATTAATATTTTGAGCATGGCCATTTCTTTCTTTCTTTTTTTTTTTTTTTGGTACCGGGGATCAAACTCACGACTTCATGCTTGCCAGGCAGGTGCTTAAGCCACTGAGCTAAACCCCCGGCCCCATGGCCATTTCTTTATCTCTCTGCCAACACTCAAAAACTTTTAGTATTGCCCAATCTGATAGAAAAATAGTATTACCTTGCTGCTTAATTCCCATTATGACTAAGGTGTAACTTTTTTTATGCATCTATTGGCTGTTTTGAATAATTTCCAGCTTGCACTCTTTGCCTCTTTCTTTACTGGGCCATTTTCCCTAATTGACTTGTTAGGTCTCTAGAAAAAGTAGGATTTTGACATCTGAAGAACAGATGCTTTTTTCCTGCTCTTCTCCCCGTACACTTCCTTGTTTTCTGAATCACCCAGCTATTGCGTGATTCTAGTCGAAAGCCCTCTGTGAGGCTGGGCCAAGCAGGCCCCTCACTTACCTGGCCTGAAAGTGGGCCTGGGTGGTCCTGGTGCAAAGACCCGTTCACCGCAGAGCTGCGTATGGTAGGTCTCTTGGATGAGGATGGGAGATTTGCCTTTTCAATTTTCTCAAATCCTTGAGTCTTTTCAGATTGCAAAACTCTCTGTCACTTCCCCTCCTTTGTTTAGAAACCCTCACTCCGCATGCCCCTGTGGCATGCACAGTCTCACTCATGCCCCTGGCTCCTGGAGCTCAGGCCTTGGGCCTCCAGTGTGCTGTGCTCACCCGGACTCCTTCAGAGCCCCAGCAGCCCTGCCATGGCCCTCTCTCCGCCCAGCTCCCTCCACAGCCTGGCGTCTAGACTGCCCACACCTCCCCCTGGAAAAGGCTCCCAGCCCCAGGATGTGGGTCCTTCTTCACTCATGGCATCGCCCTGGCTCCACATGAATGCAGTGACCACATCTGCTGGTTTGGTCCCATTCCCAGCCAGAGTGTGGTCTCTGAGGGCAGGACTATATCTTCATCCTTACCTTATTTTCCCCACGACACTAGCTAGACACATGGCAACGTCTCCAGCATCTTGATGAAATCTACCCATGCTGAGAATAGGTTGGTGGTGAGCATCAGAGGAAACACATCTTCAGATCACAACGGAATGTAATTTCACACTGACTAAAGAGCTCTTGTGGCTTTTTGGTGGGCATGGACAGGTAGTGTCATAAAACAACCCGGTGATCTGCAGATCTTCATCAACAAGAAATGAAGGAGGCTGAAACAAAGGCAGAAAATATTCTTTATGTAGAGGAAGGTGTGGGGAACGCAGATGGAAATTCCCTCGTGTCTGTCCCAAGAATTCCTTGCAAAGGTGAAGGTGAAGGAGGCAGACTGCCACCACCAGCCCTTCTGTGACTCCCATACTCGTCACCTGACAAGACTACTGTCTTTCTCTGGTTCCCCTTCCAGGCACCCTTTGCCAAGGCCTAGAGGAAATCTGCAGATGAGTAATACGTATTACCTTGGACCACCTTCCAGGTCCCTGAGGAACTTTACTGAGAAAGAGCCCAGTGGGCAGGTGTGCCTGGGGCACCCAGGGTGAGAAGCACAGTCTGTCTCCAGCCTCGTGGGTCCTTTGGTCCTTCAAACCCTCCATCTATGAGGACTTCATGCTCTGGTAGCCTGGCCTGCCTGAAGGGAAAATTCTGGCCCCCAGAGCCTAGCACTTCATCAGGGTTAACTCCCCCAGGAGAAACACTTCTGGCCCAAGAATTATGGTGTCCATGCTTGAAACACTTTCTTCTTCTTTATCACCTTCCATTTCTTCTGAGAAAGGAGCATGCTAGAAGAGGCTCTGAGGTCCTTCTTTCCTTCGACCACTTCCCCTTTCTTTGAAGAGTCCTGTGTTCTGAGTCCCATTTCTGTTGATTGACGTCATTTTCAAGCCCCAGGGCTTTGGAACTTGCAAAACTGATTCTGTTCTCTGGCTAATTTCTAGGTATTTTCCAATATAAAACTAAGACAAAAAGAATATGTAAATATACCTAATTTTATGCTTGTTTATGTCTACAGCTTTTTTTGGGGGAAAGAATGACAAAAATATGCATAGAATTTATAGTACTTGTGGAGAGAGAGGCGGGAGGAAGAAGTTTAAGATTTCTAGTTTTATTTTTAGGGGTCTACAGGAATTATTTAAGTAGAGATACTGTATCCTGCTTTTAGCACTCTTTTGTACTATTCTTATTTTTTTAAAATGTAATATAGACTCATGACAAAAAGCTTGGAAAATAAGATTACATAACATTTTTATAAAAATACAACAAAGTAGGAAAAAATATTACTCACAGTTCACCATCCAGACAAATGCATTGTAATGTTTTGCTACATTTAAAAAATGTTTTGCCCTACTTTGATAAATTAAAAGTTTTTAAATAATTTAAGTATACAAGAAACTTTGGCAAATAATATGGCAGTCTTGTAAAATCATCTTACTATCCAGATTTAATAAATGCTGACATATTTGTTTTGGATCCTCTTTATTTGAAATATTTCAGGTTATTCAATTATAAATTAACTTACAGTTTATTTACTAATTTCTGTTTACTGAAATACAGCTAGGTTGTCTCCAGATTTTTGTTCTTTTTTTCAAAATTAAATACAGTGCCTCAATATGTGAAATTTAAGATTGATTTCTGGAAATGGAGTTATTGGATCTGCGGGCCTCTCCAGTTTTACTGCGTGCAGCCAAATTGCTCTCCTCAGTGACTCTTATAACCCCTCCAGAAATGGATGCAATCCTGTTTCTTCTTTCACTAATATTCAGGGTTTTTCCCATCTTTTGCCCAGTCTAGATTTATCTAATCTTGCTCATTACCTTGACAATGACTTTTGATTGGAGAATCCACACTTCTAATCTTTTTCTTATTTATTTTTTAGCACATGTTTGCAGTACACAATGGTTATATTCATTGTGAGAAAGTTGGTACATATGCATAACACATCTTAGTTTTTAATTCTTTTTGTGTCTCTTTCCCCTCCCTACACCATTTTTTTTAATAATGGGAAATTCTTAATAATTACCTTTTAAATTATGGATTTTCTCAATTCTATTTCCTTTTTTTTTTTGTTTGTTTGTTTTTTGTACCAGGGATCGAACTCATGACCTCGAGCTTGCCAGGCAGGCGCTTAAGCCACTGAGCTAAATCCCCGGCCTCAATTCTATTTCTTTAGAGACACCTTCTAGATAAATGTGGGAGTCTCTCCACCTATTGTCTGTACTTTGTAACTCCCACTTTCACATTTTAAATGTTTCTTTTATAGCTGTGCTATATAGTATTGTTTCTTTTTTATTTCTGTGAGTTTTTCATTTCCAGATAAGAAATTCTTTTAAAATAAGTATAGTTAATGGGACTTTAAAGTAAGTATGAAAATAACATTCAGGACAAAAAAAAGAGAGAGCAGGCATAGAGATTATAAACTATGAATAAACGTGCCTGTAATCCCAGCGCTTCGGAGGCTGAGGCAGGAAGATCACATGAGTTCGAGGCCAACCCGGGCTACATGGTGAGCTCCAGGACAGCCTGAGCTACACAGAGAGAGTCTGTCTCAAAAAACAAAAAACAAACAAAAGAAATTGTGAAATAAAAACAGGCATAAACCAAGTGTGGTGCTATACACCTGCAATACCAGCCATTCTGGAGGCTGAGGCAGAAGGGTAACAAGTTGGAGGCCAGCCAGACCAACTTAGTAGAATCCTGTCTCAAAACAAAAATAAAAAGGGCTGGGGATGTATCTCAGTGCTAAACTGCTTGCCTAGCACATGCAAAGCCCTGGTTTCAGTCTCTAGTACTAGAAAAGAAAACAAACAGGTATAATGGTGGAATAATAAAATAATGCATACAGAAAAAAGCTAATTAAGAAACTGAAACTGAGGACCTAAATCAAACCACACTGTGGCCAAGCAGAGTTTAATCCAAGGAACAAAAGGATTTTTTAAAAAACATTAATCAATGTTCACATGTGAGCACATGATTTAGTTTTGCTTTGTTTCCTTCTAGGAGACACACCTGCTACCCCACAGCCAAAATGCGCTGACTTCCAGAATGCCAGCTTCCTCCGAGGCACCAACCTGAAAGTCCAGTATCTCCTCTTTGTCCCTTCAGATCCTGGCTGTGGGCAGCTACTGGAAGAAAACAATGACATCCAAAATTCTGGATTCAATGCCACTCTAGGAACCAAGCTAATTATTCATGGATTCAGGTCAGAACTAACCAACCAATAGGACCTCCTTTCCGAACAGCCATGTAGGACCCATAAAGCCAGAGGAAGTTGGTGGAGAGCAAAGGGAGGAAGGTTTACTGACTGTCACATATTCCAGCCCTCACAGCCTGCTGTCTTTTAAGGACACACATTATGTTGTTCATTCTTGTTGGTCACATATGTTATTCCTCTACTCAGTCTTGTCCACACACTCAAACATAGTACTCATGTATGCCCCTGGATTAGTCATGCCAAACATGGGCCTTTATTTTCCATATCTAAATTAAAAGGATGCAGTAGGGATGGTCTAGTGGTCCCTGGGTAAAAATGCTGTGGTGAGCAGGGTGGAATTTCAACTTGATTGACTTTGGGATCCACTTTGGAGACTGGTGGAGCACACTTCTTGGTGTGGGCTGTGGAGATGTGGCCTTGAGGTCTTTCTCTGGTCTGTGGTCCTTTCTCTTCTGTCGCTTTTCCCTGCTCTGCTTCCTGTCTACCATAAAATGAGCAGGTTTGCTCCTCCCTGATGCTTCTGCCTTGGAACCAGCCAATCACAGACTGGAACTACACACAAATAATTAAACCTCTCCTCCGTTAAGTTGTGGGTGTTGGGCGTTACGCCCAACAATGGGACAGTACTGATACAAATACCATGCTGCTACCCAGGGTGCATGGATTGCAGCACCTGGCTCATTTCAGACCATAAGATCACAAGCTTTTTGCAGTTACTCAGAGGAGATGGCAGGTTTTCACTCAGGGCTTTATTTCTCCTTCCTCTTCCTCTTCCTCCTCCTCTTCCTTCATCTCCTTCTTCAATTTTTCCCTGGTTTCATGACCTGATAAAACTTCTATTTAGGCTGCTACTTCCATCATACTCAGAGCCTAACATTTCTCAGGAACTAAGCACATCTCTTCTGCAAAGCAAAGCACACCCCCACAAAGCAAATTTTATTGTAACACAGTCACCAAGTTTCATTTCAAGCACCACCTTTCCTTCAAATATTTATCCCCCAAAGCTCACAAAACAAGATCGAAAACAGGAAGGTTTCTGGGAGGAAGGAGGGGGTGACTTTGGTAAAATCACAGCACCAAGAGCAGGTAGAGTTACAGAGGAGGCCACAAGGCACTGCTTAGAGCTCTCCACTTTCTGATCTTTAGCTTCCCTCTGTCTCTTCAGCTCTCATACTCAATGACAGCTTCATTCTCTGGCAAATCTTACATTCAGCCACAATACAAGACTGAGTGTGTACCCCCAACCAAGGATAGTGAATACAACAGAGAGCCCATCAGGCTAGTTACTTGATCTGCTACTAAATCCCCCAAAACCACATTCCCTGGTGCACACTCAGTCTGCGCTTCACTGGCCGTGTGAACAAGCTCGCACCGTTCCTAATGTGGGAGTCACTGGCACAACTTCTGGTCTCCATTAGTTAAGCTTCCTGAAGAAATTTCCACCATTCTTTTTCTAGAAAAATTTTATTATACTATAAGTTCCCAAAGAACAGGGACTATATTTTACTTGCCTTTATTTCTTGGGGAACACCTAGCATACTGTGTGGCTCATAGGTAGTCTTCAGTATTTGTTGAGTGAATGGACAAGGTAGATGAGTGAATGATCATCCTTAAGGAAAGAGCCTATATTCTAGAATGGGATTTAAGAGTGAAAATCTTAACTCTAAGGCATAAAGCTATTTTCCTTTCCACCAAAGACACACAGGCAAGACAGGACATATGGCTTATGTAATATATGCACTGTGCAAAGGTGGCTGATGAAGGCAGGGAGGGCTCAAATCCAACCAAGGTGCTGGCGTGAGGTTGCATCGACTGGGAGCGGAGGGCAGCCTTATAATTTACAGAGGCCCCATGAGTGCTGGCAGGCTTGGCAGCTCTGGACTTGTGTCTACCCTGTGTTTACAGCACTGTGATCAACACTGAATCCTCCTACCCCCCATCCTTGGTTTTTATTTCTTCTCTGGATTTGAGATTAATAGAGGTTTCATGGCAATGGAGATCAACATGGCACATAATCTTCCTCTTCATTTTTGATCCATGTGTCTAGGGCTTTAGGAACAAAGCCTTCCTGGATTGATGCATTTATTAGAGCCCTCCTGCGGGCAGCAGATGCTAATGTCATTGCTGTGGACTGGGTTTATGGATCTACAGGTGTCTACTACTCAGCTGTGGACAATGTGGTTAAGCTGAGCCTAGACATCTCCCGCTTCCTCAGCAAACTCCTGGTAGGTGCAGAAGAGCTCAGGGTGACTTCTGGCCACTTGCGAAGGAATGAAGGTCAGCAAAGAAAAGTATGTCCCAAGAGGGTGGGGGACTGAAGCAGAGGCCTCCAGGGGTTTGTTAATCTTTGGCCGAAACCCTGAGTTGGCCATTTGGAGTGCTGGCCTGGGGCAGGGTGCTGAGGGAAGCTTCACCCCTCTTCTGGAAGATGCGCCATTGCAGGGTGTGCAGACTGACTGGCATTTAGTAGACCCTCAAAAGGGAGTGGCCCTGGTCATTACTCACAGACTCTGAGGGGATTTCAGTGTGGGGGACCTAGAGGGAGGACAAGTGACTAACGGATAAGAGGTCAGCCCTTTATTCCAAATCTGTCTGGTGGGTGTATCACTCCCAGAGCCCTCAGCCTCTGAAGTCCCAAAGAGAAAACACTGTGGCCAAATGAAAGTCACTGTCAGTACTATTCCAGGTGCTGGGTGTGTCAGAGTCCTCAATCCACATCATCGGTGTTAGCCTAGGAGCCCACGTTGGGGGCATGGTGGGACATTTCTACGAAGGCCAGCTGGGACGAATCACAGGTAACCTACCCCCCTGCCCTTCCCCCTGTCCTTTCTCTACTTCCCAGGGTTTAGAAATAGAGAGTGAGTGCCCTGGAAATGCTTTTGATGTGACAGGGTGTGTATTGAGTCTTTGTTCTTATTACTCAGTCATCTATTGCCAATGTGATGTATTTATTGTGGTCCTTTTTGCCTAAAATGGTATTACGTTATCATTATATGATCTCTAATATCAGCAGCATGCATTTCTTTCTGAGTCTCAGTGTCTACATCTGTAAAATGGGTTGTAATAGCTCATGTCTCCTTGGTCCCCTGTGGATGTCACCTTCACACAGTTTTGTTAAATACCTGTGAAGGTATGGAGACTTCACACTTCAGGACTTCTCCCCATCAATAAAGGACTAGGGTTATATGGTAAATACCCAGCTTCCCAGCTCTTCATTGGGAGGGCGGTAATTCTGAATTCTGTTCTACAGAATCCCTCAGAAAGACCCCTATAGGATGATATCTAGTTGCCCCTAAGGTAAATATTATTCACATTCAATATTTGCCACATGGTTGGTTTTATCAAACTCATTTAGAGCCAGAAACACTGGATCATTGAGAAGCTGCCTCAAAACAGTAAAGTTGCTTTGGTAAGGTGGGTTAGTTCCCCCAGCGTGTGGTCCTCGCAGAGCTCTGTGGTCTCAATTGGAGGGGCCCTGGGTAGGTATGTGATAGACCCACAGTGCTCCTGCAGCCTTGAAGAAAGGGGGCTCCTACACCAGTCTGTCCTTACAGGCCTGGACCCCGCAGGACCAGGGTACACCACGGCCAGCCTGGAGGAGCGCTTGGATCCGGGAGACGCCCTCTTCGTGGAAGCCATCCACACAGACACTGACAGTGAGCTGGGGTTTGGGAGAGCACTGACAGGGGCCACCAGCTGTCACCTGGCTCTGAGGCCCCATGCCTCTTAGGACCTGTGCTGTGCAGGGAGGAATTTCCCAGGATGATCTTGAAAGTCTCTGCTAGTGGTCATTCCATGGCCACCAAGATGAATGGTTTTTGTTTTAGCCACCAGTAGGCAGCAGGATCCTCACTCCTGGACCCAAATTGTTAGTTTTGGCCCCTAACTCTCTGACTCAACACCAAACCTTGTGCAGAAGTGGGACTGGGGTGGGGGACATTTCTACCTGGCTGACTTACAGGAAAGGCAAGCTGCTGCTCTGGACAGTGTGCTGGCCCCTAGGACAGGGACATTCTGCTCTCTTCTCTGACACATGGACCTGTCAGGACTTTCCTCCTCCCTGTAGGATGGGCCCAGGCCAGTGGAGAACAAGAATCCCCTTCCCAGTAGTGATAGACCCAGGAAAGGCCCCTCAGCTTTCAGACTTTATGAGAAAATCAAGTCCTTCTGCACAACTAGGCAAAGGGGCGGCTGATCTTCCTCATTTCTACCAGGTATAAGACACCTGTGGAGTTTGCCAGGCCCCGGGCTCAGGGTCAGTGGAGCAAGAAGAAACATCTGTCGTTGAGCAGAAGTGCTTGCAGTTCAAGCACTTTACCTCTGGGTTACACTCCCAACCCTAGCAGTGCCATGAGAGGTGTCCATGCCTCATTCCTATGTGTCAAAAGCCTTCTTTTTGTATACAACACCCCAAGATGCATGATTCCAGGAGAAACTCATGCCATCATGCTGTCTAACCCTCATTCCCACCTTCATGACACAGGTAGGAAAAACAGAGCCTTGGAGTTCTGCCTGGCCATATTAAGGTAATCAACCTTGTTCATGCATAACACGAATACCTTCTGTTCCTACACTGGCTAAGCAGAGTCCCTGGTTGCCTGAGAAAGGCCTCTCAGACCCTTCAGAGTTGGAGCTTCTTCCCAATAGCACTGAAAAAACAATCATTCCATTTGTTCAATCTCTGTTGAGCTGTGTAGCCGCATGGAGAGTACAGCAGTGAACAAGGCCTTGGAGAAAATCCCTGCTACATGGACAGGCATCCACTCAACTCATCATTCAGTAACTGTTTAGTGAGCACTCGCTCTGAGCCAGAGACTGCACTAAGTGTTGAGGACCTAGTAGAAAATAAGACAGGCGAAAGGCTTGTGGCAGCAAAGCTCGTATAGGAAAAAATAGGCAAGATCAGCACACATCGTGATTATTGTAGTGAAGGACAGGTGAGAGAGGGAGCCTTGGGAATGGAGTCTGCTTCACAGAGGATTATTAGGGAATGTTTGTCCAAAAAGGTGAGACTTCGGGGATGGGGATTTCAGCTCTGGGAGAAGAGCATTCCAGGTAGAAGGGGCAGCCCAGGGAAGACGTGGATATGGGTGAAGACCTGACTTGTTTTAGAGACAGGAAAGAGAACTGTGTGGTCAGAGTGCAGTGGAGGAAGAAGAGGCATTAAGCAGAGGGAACCAGTCTAGGCAAGGAGCTTACATCTATATCCTCAGACCTTTTTAAAGTTTGAGACAGTCTAACTAAATCACTAAGTTACCCAGGCTGGGTTTGAATTTATGATCTTCCTGCCTCAGCTTCCCAGAGTCCCGAAATTTTGGATTTGTGGCACTACACCTGGCCAGGTTTCTCTTTAAAGAACAAGTGCAACTTTTATGCAGAAAGTGGAGGGCTCTCAGGGAAGCCTGGAGGCCTGTCACAGGCCTAGGTGGGCCTTGGTGGTGAAGGTGGTGGCAGTAGAAACAGAAGCAGAAAGATCCCACATGTAGCCAGAGGAAGAGCTGCCCAGACGTGTCATGGATTGAGAAGGGGGAGTGAGGAAAAGGCAGGAATCCAGGATGACTTCTATGTCACTGTGTACCCCTTGGGTAGATGGCAAACAGCAGCGCATAACCAGTTGCACACAGAAGTGATAGAAGAACATCACAGCCTTTGGTAGTAGGATCTGACCTCGCCTGAGGGCTCAGATGTGCCATGTAAGAGTGCCTGGGATGCAGCCCCAGGGACAAAACGAGGGCTGCAGCCTCTCTCTTACACTCAGCTCTGTGTAGCCACATCACATCTCCACTCAGTCAAGAGAGCACAAAAGCATGTGTGGCGGGAAACTGTGGAATTGTGGCCCCGGCTGTGTTTATCTGAACTATTGCTTAAAGGGAAACTAACTGCCAGCCAAGAAATACATCTATCGCATTTACTGATTTGTATACACTAGTGTCACGGGACATTTTCTAGATCTTATTAAGCAAATATGAGTATCTAGCAATGGATTCCTCCTTGGCTCCTCTCGGTATGGTGCACCTTGCGGTCTCACAGGGTAGACAACACCCGCGGGCTGGGAAGTCAGACCTCAGGTCAGCTGCCAGTGGTCCCTGCTGTGGGACCCAGCAGAAGTCTTACCCTGGAGGAAGATGTGAATGGTACTCTGCCTCTTTCAGATCTGGGTATCCGGATTCCGGTGGGACACGTGGACTATTTCGTCAACGGAGGCCAAGACCAACCGGGCTGTCCCCTGTTTATTCATGCAGGTGAGAAAGCCAGACAGTTGATGTTTGCCTGCCCCGCCAACTGGAATTCACCAGCGTATTGCATCAGCCAGTGTGGGCCGCAGAGGGTCTTCCCAGCAGCACCCCTGCTCATCTTGTGATGCCTCACTCAGAACTCACTATCTCTGGAGCCCATGGGTTTCAGAGAAGCCTGTGTCCTGTCTGTGCTGCCCTTTCCACTTATGTTAGGTCTTGCTATGGTTCACAGCACTCAAGCCAATGATCTCTTGTCTTTGCTGGGCTCTGACTCGTGGCATAGCTGACATTAGTAGCCTCCTCTACAGAGCAAAGCTATGGCAGAAGCAAGCCAGGGGGCCCCATGGTAGCTAATCAAAGGGGCAGCTCACTGCATGACTGTGCCACTAACCTTACTAAACCTATCAGCTCTTTATGAGTGTCTTCAAGATAACCTTCTTAAATGCGTTTAGTGAGTATGTATTTCTTCTTTTCTAAATATATTCTTCTGAGATGTTTTCTTTTAATATATTCATCATATGAATGGTTAAAGAAGATTTGTTTATATAACAGAGTATTACTCTGCCATAAAGAAGGATGAACTTGAGACTTTTTTAGCTAAACGGATGCACCTTGAGAGCGTACTCTTAAGTGAAATAAATCAGACACACATGCATTGTTTACAAACTGCATTGCTTCTGTGGTATGAGAAACTGAAAGTGTAAATAAAGACCAAATGTTTAATAGGTATTGAGAAATGGGTGGAAAATATTCAATTGGTGAGGGGGAAAAGGAAGGAAGAGATAAGGAAAAAGAATGGAAGGAAAAAAATAGAAACAAAGCTTTTGTAAATAAGGATGTAATGTGGGGTTGTAGAGAGGGGAGGGAAATGGGATAAAAAGGAAGCAAGATGTATCATGCACAAGTACAAATTCTCTCTGACGAATGTAATCATTATGGATATCTAAACTGTACCAATAAAAAAGAAAGTATATTCACTATAGCATTAATTTAATTTCAATAATACCAAATTTGTTAAAAACTGAGCATTAAGCATTGCTTACTTTTCTTATATTTTGCTTATATAAACAGTATATCTGCATTTCATGTAGAAAACTTTAATTGGGGATTTCTATTTAGTATGTTTTTAGTATTTTTCCTGCTTTGCCAAATTCTTAACACATTAAGGATCTCTTTGGCAGTTCATTAAAAAACTACTAGTATACTTTACTAAATTTACTAATTTTCCAAATATGTGCTTCTTTTTAACAATTTACTGAAATGTTCAGCCATTCTAATCAGGTGGGGTGGTGATTTTGGAATATGCATGTGATACACTGTAGTTGGCCAGTTTTCATATCTTCTTCATAACCTAGTTTGAGGATGGTGTAGTCTGTCTCTGCCTCAATTGCTGCTGGAATGAACTCATCTGTAGCGAGTGTCCTGCATCAGAGGAAAAAGTCAACACTCAGCCCAGCCTTTACTGCCAATCCCAGAGGGAGGGCCCTGAGACCCAGAGGAAGTCTGAAGACCCCAGCACCCAGGGGCTGCAGCTTACTGCTTCCCTCTTTGCCCAGCCGACCTACCTGGCGTGGGTCACTGTACCCTTTTAAATAGCAAAGAACACCAAAATCAAGTTTTAGGGAAAGGAGGATATGTGGTAAATTCATTACATTGGTTATTTACAGACTATGAGCTCATTGCTGAGCTGGGCGTAATGAGGTAGTGAGACGATGGATTGTTGCATGATGAAGGTAAAGAGGTGCAGGCAGAGAACCATTTCCTGAAATGGAGTCAGCGTCCCGAGTTCCCCCAGCTCTCTGTATGATCCCATTTTGTGAAGAAGATTGCATGATCACACAGAATGGATCTCGGATCAAGTAATTTTCCTGGAGTTTACATATCTCAGGAACATTCAAAGGGAAGGGAAGGATACAGCAACTCTGTTCACATGGTTAAAACATGGCTTAGGGGACATCCAGTGTATTTATAGCCTTCTGGGATATAAAGTTCAGCAAAGTTACAGTAAGCAGCGGGAGGGAGTTTCCATGGGTCTTGACTGAAACCTTGGTTGTGGTTTTCTTCCCCTGCTCAGGTTACAGCTATCTGATCTGCGATCACATGAGGGCTGTCCATCTCTACATCAGTGCCCTGGAGAATTCCTGTCCATTGGTGGCCTTTCCCTGTGCCAACTACAAGGCCTTCCTGGCTGGACGGTGTCTGGATTGTGTTAACCCTTTTTTGCTTTCCTGTCCAAGGATAGGTAAAATGTAACCCTTTCGCCTCCTTTTGATAATTTGGGGAAAGTTCAAGTCATGACAGTTGTCACCACTTTATGTCCCAGCCTCCTGTGGTCCAGAGGTCTATACAAAGGGGGAAAGAAAGATGAGCCAATGAAGTGTTCAGTCCGCTGTCACTGGAAAATGGCGGTTGCCGCCCGTTCGCTGCCCCTAACTCTCTCTCTGCACTGTGCCCTGCCGCCTTCACTTTGATCTGCACCCTTTTCAGTTTGGCCTCTCTCCTCAAAGTCCAGCTGCAGGCACTCTGTAGACACACTGGGAAAGTCCAGAGCCCCTGCCCACCCTTGGCCCACATGCATCCATAGGTCTTGCTAGTTGCATCCGTCATTCCTCATCTTACCTATGTCCCAAGGACTCCTCAGAGCAGTGTACCAGCTGCCCACTTCAAAGGTGTGTGCTCACAGTGACCATCTGTCAGCTGGGGTGGGGGAGGCACCAAAAATACTAGGCATGTTGGGCACATCCCTGGGTGACCCAAGCTGGTCTGGGGAAAGGACTCCAGGATGGCGGAGTGATCATTGTTATGAAGATCCTGGGGTGAAAAACTCCAAGAAAAACTCTCCTAGGTGGTAAAAATGGCTCCTCCCTCCTCCACTATCCTCCTGTTTCCCACCATCTCTGGCTGCCATTCAGAAATACAGTAGCCTGTCATTGCTCATATGATGACACAGGTACTAGTTTGATAAGACATTAAAGGAAGGGTAGCTTTCCAAAGCAAAATGAGGCATCCTTATTCCCTACTCAGTGGGTGTATGGTGTGCGTCCCCCAGATGGGGCTGACCAGCTCATGAGACAGACACTTCACATCTTCTGCTAGCTTCCTCTCTCTCCCCTTTCGCACACGGAACACCCAGGGATGCACACGTACACACTACCAAGCGTACATCACATCCCCTCATCCCATGGGCCTTTGTCCTAACTACTCTGTGTCCCAGACGCCCACTCCTGATTGCCATCCTCTAATCTTCAAGTCAAACTTTCCTGTTTCACTGGGTCCCCACTGCACAGAAACAAGTGCCATCGAAACAACTTAAGAGACATGCTTTTAAATTTCTTGTGATTCTCTATGGAGAATGGGCCATATGTTCTGAAGAACATATTTTCTGTTTACTTGTGTGTTTATTTCCACTGTGTTTTGTTTGGCTCCTGGGACTCACTACTGAGCATACATAATAAGCATACAATGTAGATGCCCACAGAGAAGTGGGAGCTGAATTAATCAGCAGGTGGCTGGATACTATGGGACTCTGAATGGGCCTCCTCAGGACTCTCCTAGCTTTGCTTCTTTATTTCTAGGGCTGGTGGAACAAGGTGGTGTCAAGATAGAGCCACTTCCCAGGGAAGTAAGAGTCTACCTGCAAACCTCTTCCAAGGCCCCATACTGTGGTGAGTCGGGCTGTGCATGGGCTCAGCCCTGCCAGTTGCACAAAGATCCCAGGGTCTGGCTTGAGCTGTGACCAGTGCAGTGTGGGAGCCCATGTGGGAGGGGAAGTCCCGGGGCAAATATAGTCTGAGAGGTGGTGAACAGCTCCTGCTCTCAGAGAGCACCAGAACCTTAAGAGTGAGTCCAGTCGATGGCTCTGACAATGAGAATTTGGGGACATCTTGGGGCTTCTGCTAGAGTGGTATCTGGGAGAGACTCTGGCTCTCTCCTTCCTACACCTCTCTTTGCTCCTCCTTGGCATCCACACATGGACTGCCCTGGACTGAAGTCACTGAGGGGTGCACAACTGGCCCTGTGCCTGCCTTCCCCATCACAGACACACTCTAGTCATCCACTGCTGCCGCCACTGCATTTCTTTGAAACTAGGATGCCAGTGACTGTAAAAGATGTAAAACGTGAAAGTAAAGTGTGTCACAGAGTCCACGAGACACATCATGAGCTGGGCCCTCCTTCTCTCTCGAGCTATCTGCGTTCTGACCAAGGCAGCTTCCAGAAGGTTCGCAGTGACCCGAGACGGCTCCTTCTTGCCCACGCTGGGCCAGGCAGCACAGCATTCTGGGAGGGTAAAAGCATTTTGAGGTCTCTGTGGAGGGAGAGTCACAGATGTGTGGTTTTTCTGTTTTGTGCTTGCTGTGAGGCCTCCTCTCCCCACCCCAGAAACAGGGTCCTGCTGGCTCAGAAACCTCAGAGGTAGGGGGATGAGCTGCTTGCCTGGTGCCATAGCCTTCCTGCCTGAGGAATGGGCCATCTACCTGTGTGTACTCCCCTGCCACACCAGGCCACTGTGGTGCTGGTTCTGAGTGACTCTCAGCCCCTGTTGACCTTGGCAGTGCTCACAAGGACAGTGGTCACCCTTGATTTCCTCCTGGCATGGGACAGATCTCCCACCAAATAAGACTTTTACCCAATATTACTTTTCCCTTGAGCAGCAGTTGTTTGTGTAGTGCCCTCTATTACCACTTACACCTCGCCATGACTAATGAGGGATGTTGGGGTTATTGCTCACATGCAGGAACTGGGGCACACAGAGCTATGGGGGTGCAGCTTGTGGCAGCAGGGCATGCCCATGGCTCCAGGCCTCCCCAACCATCTACTCAAGGCTCTACCCAAGTCCCACTCTGGCGCACATTGATTTCACTACCACTTCCCGTCATACAGTGTCAGGCCTGGCTCTCCTGGGGTTTCCAGGCCAATGTAGAGAAAAGAGAAGCAAAAGCCTAGGAAAATTTCTTAACCAATCCTACCTGTTAGCAAAGGAAAGTGTGACATCAAGTCAACCCAGAGACTTAAATGCCGAAAGCCTTTTGAAGTCAGTCATTTTTTTCCGCATTGTAAATATCCATGCCAGTTCAGATCTTGCCTGACACATAATAATTGGCATCTTGGAGAGAGAGAGACAGACAGGGAGAGAGAAAGAGAGACAGACAGACAGACAGAGACAGAGAGACAAAGAGACAAAGACAGAGGCAGGGAGACATTTGATGCTTTCTTCTGTTAGTCAGTATTTTATTTATCTATTTATTTTTGGTACCAGGGATCGAACTCATGACCTTGTGCTTGCCAGGCAGGCACTTACACCGCTGAGCTAAATCCCCAGCTATGCTTTCTTCTGATTAGGGGGGCACTTAGGACTCTCTTTGCTTCTTCTGAGTCTTTGGCATCCTGGCCCCTGTCATTAAGCCATGTTACTAACCCCAGTGAGCCTAGCTGGACCACAGATCCCATTTAGCTTTATGCTGAGTCTACCCGTACCCACTGATGTCACCCAGGAAATATGACAAATGCCACAGTACAGATAGGGAAGAAGGGGAGGATTATATCTCTAGCTTGAGTAATGTTCTCATCACTCAAGGAGCCTGGGAAAATGTTCTGAGACCAAAATTACTGCCACATGCCACCAGGCATGTTTACCCCTTGTTGGAGGTATTAGGGAAGCTTACCACCCTCCGCCATCTGTACCTGGGATTGAATCTGGAGCCTTTACACTGAGCTATAGCCCCAGCCTGTTTTATGTTTTTGAAACAGGGTCTTACCAGGTCACTAAGTCGCCCAGGCTAGCTTTGAACTTTCAGTCCTCTTGCCTCAGCTTCCCAGAGTGCTCGGATTTAGGCATACACCACCAAGTCCAGCTGTCTTCACCTCTCTAGCCAGAGGGACAGCAGATCCCAAGGGAATCACCATCAGCCAGGTTATTCACCCCATCCACTTTGAGAGGTCCACCATCACCCTGCCCAGGGGACAGTCCAGAGGCCACATGGCCAATCGGCTCCCCCAGGAAGGGACTGGCCTTTACATACACACAGCTTGGGCCCCGACACTGTGTGGGGGCAGGGGAGGTGGGACACTGGTACCTTCTGCGAGTTATTTTGTGCATGTCTTAGTGTGCTTGTGCTGTTATCACAAAATACTGTTCACTGAGTAATTTGTAAAGAGCCAAAATTTATTTCCTTATAGTCATGCAGACTGGGAAGTTCAAGGTCAAGGTGTCGTACTGGCATCTATGAGACTGTTCTTCTTGCTTCAGTCTGACACTTGTTGCTGTGTCACTCTGTCCTCGCATGGCAGAAAGGCAAAAATGGCTCTAGCTAATTCCATGGAGCCTTTTATAAATTACCATCTACTTATGAAGGCTCTGACTTATTACTTCCCCAAAGTCCCTAGCTCTTAGTACTGTTGCAACAAGGGTTAAATTTAGGCATGGCATTTGAAAGGGAATAAACATTCAAACGATAGCAGTATATGATGGATCCTTTTTTGGGTTTTTGAAGATTACATCACCATGACAAGGTCACCAGACAGATAGGAGGGAAATGTTCAAGCTTTGCAAGTGATAAACTGACCCCTAATGCTTCCTAGGCAGCAGAGAACCTCCTAGACTTCTTCATTACCAGTCTGACCTACGGGTATATATCAGTACCCCGCTGTACCCTTGGGAGACTGAGGCCCAGAAATGGTAGAAGATTTCCTCGAGGTACAGGCTACCAAGAGGTAGAGGCTTTCTGCTTACTGATCTGTACCCCAGCCCAGTCTGCTGTGTTTTGGTTTCCTAGAGCATCACAGCCTCGTGGAGTTTTACTTGCAGAAGCCAAGAAAAAAGGACAGCAGCATTGAGATCAGCTTTGTAAGCAGCAACACCACCTCCTCCGTCAAAATCACCATGTATGTAACTGTCCCATGTGGCTGCCCTCTTCTTTGGAACTGTCTTTTTATTTTGCATATTTACATACGGGTAGTGGCCCAGACATTCCAGCTAAAGCAGTGTCATTGCTAATGGCTGGGTCTGGCTGCCTGGCCTGGGGACCGCACCCACCATAGAACCAGTTTAGACACACACACCAGGCCGATGTCCCACATCTGGGATCAGAACTGGGTCCACGCACAGTGTGCTGAGATGACTGCAGACGAGGAAAGCACAATCTGATAGGTGGGTAGGAGATGACAATCAGGTCCCAGGTAGGAAATAGTGCCCAGGAACCTAGGCAAGGGTGCACCAGGGATGCCAGCAGGTAAAAGGGCTCTGGAAAGACTAAGCAGAGCTTAGGGAGCACCACTCCCAGGAAGGCAGAACAGAACAGAATCCAAGGTGGAGGATCAGTCAGCACATAAGTGCAAGGTGAAGGCCAGACTTGTGGCTAGAAGGGCTTGGTTCTGGGTGCCACTGGTGCCTCGAGCTGTGACTGGTTGCTTCTTTCTCTTGTTGGGAAAGACTCAGGTCTGGGCTTGTGGGACTAGGCTTGAAGTGAGAGAGCAAAGAACCTCAACTGTCAGGAGTCACAAGTCTGGTAGGGGATTAAAAGTCAGTAGCAATGGTGTGTGTTCCTTTTTAAAGCAATTGGCCAAGTTACAAGCTAACAGAAAACAGACTGAGCATCTAATGTTACCGCCTCAGCTAGCACCCAGTCATGAACACAACCTGGGCAAGGTAGATTGAGAGAAGGGATTTTGCACAGCACACTGCTAAAAAATGTGTTGGGAGAGCTGAGAAGCTAGAGGGAGATGGAGGTGCAGCTGCAACGTGGAGACAGAACGAGAGACGCACCTGCGGCAGGCCAGAGGGACAGAGCCAGGGTGACGAGGGCAAAGCCCCGGAGCTGGATTCACAGAGGAGGCTGCCCTGCCAGAGCTGAAGGCATGCCAGAAGTGCAGCCCTTCCAGAATCCCTGCCCAGGGTGGTCACCTACCGTGAGTGCTGCCAGGATCACACATCACGGGCACACATTGGCAGTAGGGAAATGAGCAGGCCATACACACACCTAAACGTGGACAAATGCTCTGAGCACATATAAGGCAGAGTTGAGCAGCTCTGGGATGCGATGAGTAGAGACTGGAGCAATGAAGGATGCTACCTGGGTCAAATCCCAAAGCATTCCCACAAAGCATCTTTTATACTCTTTATGGTTTATAGGCTCCCCTAAGCAGCTTCTTAAAGAGAAAAATCTTATTTTTTCTCCTGACATATTTCGAAACAGGCTCAGAGTAGGGTACAAACAGCTTTTAAACAGTTACGCAACATCTTCCCACTACAGGGAAAAACAAACTTTGTGCTTGACACCAAAGGACATGTCATCACTCTGCAAAGGCCAGAAAGGAAAGAGAAACTGGGCTGTGGAGGACTTCTTCCCACTGCAGTGAGGTAGAGAGGAGGCCACAGCGCCCTCTTCCTCTCCGTCTTTCTCAGGACCCCGGGAGAAGTAGGCAGGGTCCGCAGCAGTAAGCAGACCAGGTCCCAGAGGCAAGCTGCTTCCTCCTGTGTGACGCAGGATGCTAACTCCTCCCACCCTTGTCCCCAGCTAGGTGACTATCACAAGGGGCCTGTGCCTTCACACCTGGGTCTCATTATTTCTCTCCTTTGTTGGTCCTCAACCTGCCCCACCACCTTTTCTGAAGCTCCTGACTAGGTTGGTCCCTCCAGACTTCTCTCCCTTCTTTGCCCATTTTGATCTTGGCCTCCCTCCTCATCCTCAGGTCAGTCTTCAGTGGGACCTGAATCTTGCACAGCAGTAAGGAAACTGAAGTGAAGACTAAGAGCATGAGCTAGGAGACACCTGGATTCTGTTTTCACTCTGCCCCCCACCAAATCTGCATTCCAAGATCAAGACACATAGCAGCATGTAGGGAAACCAACATTTACATATACCTAGGGCTATGTGACTCCATGGCCACCTTAAATTAGAGGACTTACCCAAAGCCACACGGCTGGAAAGAGACACAGGCCGGATTCTACCCCAGCTCCTCAGGCTTCAAGATTTATTTTGTTGTTATTATTTTTTCCATGCACTTTCATACTTATTCTAAAGCAGACTAGCCCCACATTAAATTCTTGGAACTGAGAGGTCCTAAAAAAGAGGTTCTATTTCCAGAAACCTGAAAGTGAGAATGTCCTCCCCCTGGGAATTCAAGAGGAAGGGTCATTTTTTCCAGGTCTGAAATTCAAGAGCCACTATTTTTGCTGCACTATGCACTTTTTTACTCTCGAAATTCAATGAGGTTTTCCTGGATCAGATTCAAAAAACTGGGGTGTGCACAGAGTGGTGAGAGAGGGTGATGCAAAGTGCCATGACCCTCACGTGCCAGGAGCTAGCCCACTGGTTGTGTGTGGCACCCAGCCAGTTCTAGTGGCAGAGCCTGACCAGAGCCAAAGGAAAGCAAAACAGAAAGTGTTTCTTTCCTTTCCTGTTTCCCTTCAGAACTAAACAGCAGCTCCAGGGGAAAGGAATCATGGCCCACCCCAACCCACCGTGCCAGATAAAGCAAGTGAAATTCAAGCTTCAGGCTCCCAGTCAAGTTTGGAAAAGAGACAGCACTACCATTGTTGGGAGGTTCTGTACTGCTCCGCTTCCTGTCAATGACAAGTAAGCCCCAGTAGCCACCTCTTCCTCAGACACACACGCAGCACCACCACTGGACCTGGCCTTGGGTGTGTGGCTGCACGACGGTCAACCCCATCACGATAATTCCCACCTTAGAAGCTGACATGACAAATACCAGGGTTTTCCTGAACCTGGGGCCATTTTGGGTTGGGGATGGGCTTTCATTCCCCTTGCCTACTTCAGCGTAAGAAACTCTTTTCTATCTGCCTTATATATATGTGGTTTCTACCTGAGAGCTTATTGGAACAATATATTCTCATTGGCATCACTCCTCTTTCTTAGCCTCCATTTCAAGTGGAGGATGGGGTTAGAATTCAGATCCTCTTTCCCTTGTCCCTACCAGGCAAGTATGTCATTAGTCTCACCACCTCTGACACTTTGAGGACCAGCATAAGCTCGATTGTAGATGAGCGTAGACTCCTTTCATTAGGCTTCATGGGAACACAAAAGCCACACAGTTCCTAGACTTCTCACCTCACCAACCAAGAACCTGCCTCTTGTTACTCTTTTCTTGCAGTAAAAAGACAGTCTGCTCACCAGTGAACCTACGAGAGGGTAGGTCTGTGGTTCATGACTGGAAAATACCCTGTATGACATAAGCCCGGGCAGGACACATCTTCCTGGATTTTTCTGAGGGGTGTGTGTGTGTGTGTGTGTGTGTGTGTGTATACCCAAGTTATGTTGGGCCATTACTACAGAAAGAAGTACAAATTCTTGTTATTGTTCTCATAATTAGTTCCATGGAAGGGAGAGATGATTCACTTGATAGAACTTGATCTCTGTTGCCAATCTGAAAAGCTTTACGTCAATACACTTTTCACTTCCCTATTCCTATGTAACTGCAGTTGCCTCATGCCTTGGCATCTGTACTTAAGATTCAGTGGAAACATATACAGAGAAAAAATGGCTTGTTAAAAAAATAAAATGTCATGGAATGTCCGAATCATTTAATTGTTTTATTGAAGTAGAATTCTGTTACACTGAAAAATGATTTAAAGCCTATAGGACTGGAGAAAACAGCAAATATTGAATTTTTAGTATCAATATAGCGACTTAAAAAAGGTGCTTGGAACAAAAGACAGAAGAGAGGGCAAGGAGGAAATGGCACCACTGATCTGTCCTTACCATCGCTGCCTCTGGATAGCTGGAAGTTATCGCTGCCTCTGGATAGCTGGAAGTTATCGCTGCCTCTGGATAGCTGGAAGTTTTGGAGAGTCTGGGACATGTCTTGGGATTTTCTTTGGGTCAGTATTTCCCAAACTTTGATCTTCATAAGTGATTTTGTATTGGTCGCCGTCTAGGGGGTGGGAAAAGAAAAATGAAAAAAAAAATCGGGATGGTGAACTCACATTGGACAACTTGAAGAGAATTTAACAAGAGAACTCTTTGTGGTAGTCCTCCGTGGGGAAACACCAGGTGTAGTGTGGTTCCCTGGGACAAGTGGCAGCAGGGGCTGCCGTTGCCCTGGACCTCACACAGCAGGGAGGGAGCACCCAGGCCTGGGCTCGGAGGGCAGAGTGGGCCTGCGCTGGAGTCACGGCCAACCCTGCAGTCCTGGAGCAGGGCGCCCAGGCTGCAGATGCTCGGATTTCACGCTTCTCCCTCCCTCCCTCTCCTGCCTGTGCTCCCCGCTAAGTGACCCCAGCCAGAAGCCAGAGGACCAGAAGCAGTGTGAACCAACAGGTCCAGAGCATTCAGCAGGACACCCAGGGGTGAAGGATGAGTGGCCGAGCAGAGGATGTTTGGGGGAACAGAGGTTTGACATATGCCTTCATGACTCTCTCCCTTTGATTTTTCTCTTGTTTAAATTAACTGTATTTTGAAACTTAAATAAATGTGCTTTTAAAAAGACACTGTTGCTTCCTTGATCACTCTTCTGCAACAAAGGCAGAAAAAACAATGTAAACAGCAGGTCACGATTACTTCACCTGGGTCTAACCACCTGGGCAGAACCCTGATGTGACAGTGCTGGCAGAGGGTGGAAGGTGACGCTCTCGAGACCCAGGCCTATATTTTCCTAATAAAAATGAGAAAGTGATCAAGTAGAAGAGAGATGTGAAAAGCTTAGACAGTACATGGAGATTTTCTTCTGTATCCTCAGTGAATTGAAAGAAGATGAAGCGTGGATAGCTTTTTCACTACTAGACTCAGTGTTATTTAGTGGGGGGTCTGTGTGTTAGCTGAGATCAGCCAGCCCAGGGCCTTGGCCTTGGGAAACTCATCTTTAGGAGGCAAGGAACGGTGGCACTGGGAAAAGGGTTAACAAGGGGCAGGACGCAGGCATCGCTTGGATCCCCCTCCACCCCTGCACGGCCCACAGCTCTCCGCTATGTTCTTTCCATGAGGGAAACCTATTGCTGAAGTAATTCAGTTCAAAAGCCAGATTCACTACCAAGAGGAACTTGATGCTGGCATAACCACAAGACAAAGTCAGCTGACATTGCACAGTCTTTTGCTATCCTCTAGGTGCCATACTGAAGGTGTCACAATGCTAACATAGTTTATCCTCTCCACAAGATTGTGGGGTACAGTACAGATGAAGGACTCAGAGACTAGCAACTTTCAAGCCAGGGTTCAAACACCAGCAGTCTGATCCCAGAACAGGTGATCAAGTGGTACTACAGCCAGGCTCAGGAACAGGACCCTCTAAAACCATGGCCAAGAAAATTCCTCCCACGGGCCCACAGTGGAACCCTGCAGGACTGCTAGCTACATAATTTGCAGAGTCAAATGCAAACTGAAAATATGAGCTGTATGTTTTTAAAAAATGACAATTTTAAGATGAAACATCCCAAACTCTTTTTTAACTTTTGTTTTGAGAGGAAGGCTCTCACTAAGTTGCTAAGTTTCCCAGGCTGCACTGCAACTTGCAGTCCTCCTGCCTCAGCCTCTCTGAGTGCTGGGATTACAAGTATATACCACCATACTTAGTTATGCATAAGCCCATCTGAGCAAAGGGTCTTGAATGATTTTATTGGTGACATGTCTGGGAGCCAGTCCTGTAGCCTGGTAAGCCAGCCAGCATTCTGGCCAAACATGTTCAGAATAACTGACTGTAGCCCCACACCAAGCTTTGGGTGGCTAAGGAAGAGGACTGCAAAGGCTTAGAAAAAGGTTGTAGGACTCTTGAAGAGTGTGCAAGTATTTCTTACAGAAAAATATTTCCACCCCAGGGGAGCATTCTAGTAGCAAGCGGTGTTTGATTTTAAGACAAATGATAAGGCTCTTCAGCCCCTTCTGCAGCAGAGGTAGTGAAAGTTTGGTCCCAGGACAGGTACTGCGGTGACAGGTGGCAGGGAACCTGAGCACAGCTGCGTTTTGGGAACACTCTCTCCAACATCTGTAGTACAAGATGCCAGAGAGAGCCTGGGGTGGGCTGCTGAGGGAGAAGGTGACTCCCTGACATCTTTTGGTGTCTGATGATGGCCTGTGAGGACAGACCTAGGCAGGCCCCTCTCTGCCACCGTGTCCTACAGTGATGAGTTGCCCGGGGACTGTGGAGTGCTGAACAGGCAGGAGAACACACATGTTCGCTCCTGAAGAGCAGGGTTGGCTGCAACAACAAACAAAAACAGAGATGGAAGGAGGAGGCAGTGAGGACGTGGGTGTGCACAGGGTGGCCACAGTCAGAAGCTATCTTGGGCCCACAAGCTCGGCCTTCTACAATGCCCTCCTGTGAGGATGCTGTGTGTGTGTGTGTGTGTGTGTGTGTGTGTGTCCCTGCCCACTGCTCCCCTGAGTACATCAATGGCAAATCTCTGTGAGAAAGTGAGACTTTGTCTTGTTTGCTGTTGTGATCTCAGTGCGATGGCAGCACACTGGAGTTCTCACATCTCTGTTAGAAAATAAATGCAAACTGAACGTGGTGGCACTTGCCTGCAACCCTAGCACTTGGGAGGCTAGGGCAGGAGGATCGTTGTAAGTTCAAGACCAGCCTGGGCTACAAAGTGAGTTCAAGGCCAGCCTGAACTACATAGTGAGACTCTATCTCAAAAAGACTAATAATAATAAATGCATAGCCCAATGGAGTATTTTCTTTTCTAAGTTTTAAGTTTGTTGATAGGATACTGCCTTAGCCTTTGCTTTTTGTTGGGAATAGTTTTCACTAACTCAACCTCTTCACTTTTTATAGATGGATTCAGATTTTCTTTTCTCTTGAGACAGTTTCTGTAGTTTGAGCATTTCTAGAAATTTGAGTATTAGAATCTAAGTTATCTACTTTGTCGGTACATGATTATTCATGGTATTCTCCTGTCCTACAAGGTCCATCATAGTCCTATTCTTTTTTAGTTCTCTTCTTGCTTAGTTGAGTATTTGCCATTTTTGTTGATCTTTTTAAAGAAACAACTGTGGTCTACTTTTTAGCTCATAAGTTTTTACTCCGATTTTTTTTTCTTGATCAGATATTCTTTCAGATCATTTTTTAATAGAAAAATCCAAGCATTTTACTGAACAATTTTTGCTTGTTTCTTTTTTTTTCTTTTTCCTTTTTTGCTTTTGCTTGGTTATCTTCCTTGAAGTAGTAGATTCTTCATGGTTTACTGCCCCAAAAGCATAGAGCCATAGAAGTTCTTGGGAAAAGGTCATTAGTTAATATGTTCTACTACACATATATTACTTATATTTACTCCTGGACTACAGAGATCTACTTCAGGAAGTAAATTTGTAATGAGATTTTCCCTAAAATTACCCTCAATAAAACCTTGAATATAGAATATACTCATTCCCTCATTCTAATCCAAGAACCAGTGGTGGTTTACCAGATAGTCTTCTTCCTAATTCCTAGAGGAACATACCATTGTCTGAAATCATATTCCTGATGTCGGATGGCTAGAGCACTCTGGTAGACATCTAGACATTATATGGTGTCTTTTGACATTTTGGTTATCCTTTCTCTGATAACTGTCTAGGATAGGCAGCCCAAAGTTATTACATAACTCTATCTGTAGCCCCAGATGATTGGATCAGTGGTGAACATCTGGTCCCCTGGACCAGTCAGACTTC
Source organism: Dolichotis patagonum (assembly GCA_004027295.1). NCBI lineage: Eukaryota > Metazoa > Chordata > Mammalia > Rodentia > Caviidae > Dolichotis > Dolichotis patagonum. Next base: position 39,739 of record PVJX010012571.1, read on the forward strand.
TCTTTTATAAATTTGAAACTGCAACTAAGGGACAGCCCATCCTCCTCTTCTAGTAGCTGGAATTGTTTCGTGTGAACTTGAGAGCTGAGGGCAGTTATTGTATTCCCCATGAGAATAGAGAAACAGAAAAGGCTGAATGGAAACAGAAACATGTTTCTGTTTGCCTAACTCCTGAGAGAAACAGCTTTCTGTTTCCCAGCCTCGCCCCATATAGAAAGCTAATGGTCATCTTGACCTGGCATTCCCTAACATGCCACTGTGTCCTTCTAACAAATCCCCCTTTGCTTCATTATCATGCTCAACAAAAAAGAATACAACTTCCAGAGCATTTAGTATATACCATATAGAGATCTACCAACCTACATGATCTGTGTCATCCTCCCAATAATTCCATGCATTAGTCATTTTACATGTGAACGAACTGAGGGGTAAGCAAATAAATATTTTGCCCAGGGTTACACAGCTGGGACTGGGTGGAATGGGACCTGCCCTCAGGCCACCTGACTTCAGAATCGGACCCTAACTCCCTTGTTGTAGAGCTTAGCCTGCTCAAATTGGTTTTTAGTATCTGCAAACAAAATGCCTTACAGAAATCGATCTCTCCTCAGTCTACTGCCACTCTGCCTAACTAAACTACCTGCCATTTTCTTCAGTGTGTCAGTGTTAAAGCTTGTATTCCCCTAAAACATACTATAGTCAGTGTCACCTCCATGCCCTTGGTGCTGAGGCTTTCAGACTCACTTTCGGTTCTGTCTCCCTGAAACCTGGTCCCCATACGCTATTTTAGTTAGTACCTGTGGTGCCTGGCCATTGTACTGATAGCTTACTGTTTTCAGGTGTTTTATCAGCACACACAGGACATAAATGATCACATTCCTCATGGGAAGTCGGTACATGTAGATAACACACCTTTGCATCTATGTCAGGCTTCTGTGATGAGAAAGGAAGGTTCTTAAAAAGCAGGGGCTATGTTTGCTCTTTCTCTGTTGTCTGTGACAGCATGATTCATTGGAAGCAGGCCAGAGGACTCTTCCTGGAGTAGACAAAAGCAGGGAAAGGAGGTCAGGCTTAGCTTTAAAGGAGCAACTGCTGTCTCTTCGTAAGTGTTAAAAATGGTCTACATTTATTCATCTTGCTACATTTCGATGTGTTAACATCTCTATAAAAGGATTACAGTTGTATAAAAAAGATATTACATAAAAACATAAATTTTCCCTAACAGCTGGAGTTCACCCAGCTTTTGATTTCCTTGATGAACAGTCCCAAGTCTGATATTTTGTTTGAACAATTGTTGGTGTTTTCTTTTTGAGATGAGGTCTTATCAGGTTTTCCAGGCTGGCCTTGAACAAGACATCTTCAAAACTGAGCCTCCTGAGTAGCTGGGATTGTAGGCATGGGATTCCATGCCAGGCTATTTCAAGCCTGACTTTCTTTCTTGTTTTTTGGCTCATAGTTCAAGCTGACCTTGAACTCACTATGGAGTCCAGCCAAGTAGGCCTCAAACTCACAGCGACCCTCCTACTTCAGCTTCCCAAATGCTTGGATTAAAGGCACGCGCCACTATGCCTGGCTCAAACCTGACTTCACAAAGTGATATATGTTGCTTCCCCTACCATCAAACACAGCTCTGATATCAACCTTGGGCAAACCTCAGAATGACTATCACAGCACCCTGACCCTACCCCCAAGGACATTGGTTTCTTTGCTTTGAGGAGAGTTTGGGAGTGGTAAGAATATTTCCATGCTCTTGTGAAGGCCCTAAAATCCCTTCTGAGCTCAGTATTGATTCCTCATAGATGTAAATGGAATCCCTATTGCTTGCTTTATGTGTTCATTTAATGTCCCAACAGACGCCCAATCTGACCCACCCAACACAGCGACACCTCTGCTAAGCTGCTCCTCCTCTCCTTACCATAGGCACCAACTGCCCCAGCACAAAGCCTGAGTCATCTTTGACTCAGAACATCACAGTACTAAAAATAAAAATGTCATTTCCGTCTTGCCTGTCAATACCTTATTTACATTCAGACCCTGCCTCTCAGTTTCTTAAGAAGTGCCTGAGATTGGCCCCTTCCTATCTGTTCTCTCTGGAAGGCTCAGGATTGTGGCACCAACCTCTGTTCTGGTCTCTGTTCTTCCAGACTCTTTTTTTCTCCAGTCCATTCTACCCACTTGTGCCAGATAATTCCTCTAACACCATTTTAAACTTATTCTCCTGCTCCACAATTTTCACTGGACCCTCTTAATATTTAGAGTAAAGCCTTCTTTGAATTTTGAACCTAGAATTCAGGAACTTCTGTGGCTTTCCCCACCCCCCTTGATTTCTTTCTTATTCTCTCTCAAAAGAAATTTTTAGCACCAACTGAGTTGATCCCCTATAATTATTATTGGAAAATCACAAGGAAACTGGGGCCCAGGAACTTTGAGGGAATTGCCCAAAGTCAAATCGCCACTAGACAAAAGCACAGTCAGCTCTCCATTTATATTGCACTTCCAATATAAATTGGAAGGAACAAGGAACTTCTAGTGGATGGTAAGGACTCATGAGTGTGAAGTTTAATAACCTTTGAAGATAAGCAAGGGACTGTGTTTTTCTGCCGCTGCTTTGAAGCTTTGGGTTTCTAACAGGCTTAAGGCAGCAAGTAGACAGATGACTTTTCTGAGTACAACTGGATCACAGAGGTGGAAGATCTAGGTAAATATCCTGAGGGCAGCCCAGAAGGTGAACTCCTTACTTGGCAGAGCTGAGGTCAGACTGAGCCAGTTAAAATGTCCCTCTTGTCATCATCAGCCCTCCCAACTTCAAAACTCCCACTGTGTTCATGTTCAAACCCTGCTGGTTGGGACTTCAAATTCAATCTTTGCTTACCCCTAGAATACTCCCTTTGACTCTCAACTCAAGGTTCAACCCAGAACCTGGTCTCTGCCATACTTTTTATCTAGAGGGTGCATGAAAATAGGTAATATTGGAAGCAAGCAATCACTAAAGCAGAATGTACATTCGTTCATTCATTCAGCCAAACTTTGCTGCATGCCTGTGTGCTAGACACTGTTCTGATGGCAAGCTCTGTAATAATAACTGTAATTATTGGATGCTTACTGCATGGCAGGCATAATTTTCAGTGCCAATATAGATGTAGGTGATACAGATATAGAAGATATATGGGTGATAAAGATGATATATAGATGATATAGATATAGATGGTATAGATACAGGGGACATAGACATTATTGATACGGACAATTATATAGAGATAGAGATAGATATATACAGATGGAGAATCACTGCATTGGCCCAACAACCTCTTGAGATAAGCTTGAGCTTTTATTTTTCTTGTTGAACAAACAACAGTAAAATGAATTCCCATATAGGCATCATCAAGTTTCAATAATGATCAGCTGTCATGGTTACCTTGTTTTATATCCCAATTTATTTTAATATACAGTCACTATAGAGATCACAGCTGTAAATGAATAATTATAGCAGGATCCTTGTAAACACAGAAGTATGGTACAGAAAGCAAGAATGGAGGTGATGAGCTTTGACCATGGAAGGAAAAGAGGAGGATTCCCCTGACCTTTTTTGGTTCCTGGGGCTGACGGTAGCTCTGGTACGTGGTGGTTAGGCCTGGGGATGCCTGGCATCATGTGCTCACATACACAAGCCCATACACTCACTACCATATGTTCAGTTGCATTAAAATGGGGTTTATTAGGTTAAATAAAATAGCATGATAAAACTGTGAGGCTTTTTTTATTTTAAAAAGAATAAAACAAAACAAAACAAAACAAAAGAAAACAGATTAGAGTAAAACAATGCAAGTAACATAAGACTTCAAGACAAGACAACAGGAAATCAACAGTGGCTACCATAGTGTCTCTTGTTTTCTTCAAAATAGTTGTCTATATCTTCATGTTAATACAAAACAAAATACTATGAAAGCAATCAGAACAAAAGAATGAGAGCCTTACGGTCTTCAAAACCAGACAATAGGAAATCAACAATGGTTACCATATTGTCTGTTATTTTCTTCAAAATAGCTGTCCATACCTCCACACATATTGAAATCAAATCATTGAAAACAGACTAAAACCATGGGAGGCTTTTAAAAGCACATTTGTTTTTATGTTGAAGAAAAGATAAACATTAAAATAACAGGAGCTGGCAGACAAGCGGAAGGAGAGGAAAAACAAGATTAATAGTGGATAAAGAAGAATCACAGACATTAAATTCCGGGAAAAGAGAAGAAACCATAGAGGACACGGGACAGATATCTGACATGCTCCCTCATGATACCTGAGGGAAGGGACTCAGACCCGAAGCTTCCCAGGGCCAGGAGATGGGAACATTGCACTTGAGCAAATGCAAGGTTGGATAAATCATACAGAACCTTCTTCTTCAGTAACCCAAGAGTCAAAGAGAAAGGGTCTTGGTGTGACTAAGGGAGAGAGGCAAAAGAAAACTGGAAAGTGGAACTAGATACCTCTAAAGTTCCAAGTGTTAACTTTCCCAGTTGTTAGCAGCTGAGTGCAACAGACATCTAACAGTTACCAACTAAATGTCAAACATGACACCGTGTGAGGTACTGGGACAACAGAAATAAAATGGATGGCTTCCAGCCCCGGAGCGCCTCAGGAAAGAAGAATGTTGAGGGAGATGCTGTGGGGAGCCAGTCATTTCTGCCAGGGTGGGGTGGGCAGCAGGGGGAGTGTGGGGAGGGAGTGACTTCTGTATTAGCCTTGCAGGATGAGTAGGGTTTCAGAGGCTCTGGTGGTGGAGGGCAGCTGCAGGTCCCCGAGCAAAGGTTCAGTTTACAGGCCGGATCAATCTGGCTTGTGTACCAAATGTGTCCAAAGCAATGAAGCAATCATGTGACAACTGGCAACTGTGCTATGTAAAGGAGGCCACTTGCAGGAAGGATTATGTCGGGGGGGGGGATCAAAAGTGAAATGAAGTCTCATGATTTTCAGGTAAATTTCTGAGTGAGAGACTTGTCAGTATGTGTACTCAGTGACTGTTGGAAGTGAGATTCTGACAGCGCTGCCCACACTTCTCCAGGCCTCAGAATTTGTGTGGGAGTCTGCAGCACGTGGAATATCTCCAACGCAGAGAGAAGTGCAGAGCTCTGAGCAGGGCTCCACTTCCTCCTGGACAGTGTGTCCAGGTCTCTCCAGGGCTCTTATCCAGTTCCTGTTGCCATCGCCTGGGCCTGGGCCTGCGCCTGGGTATCTCTCAGACCTGCTCACCACTTTTTGGGCTTCCTGCTCAAGTCTATGAGGACATGAACACTTCAGAAGCAGTGAGACTCTGTCCAAAACCCACCCTTAAGCCCTGCTTTGGTGATAACATTTACCTTCTTGCTTCCTACTTATTACCTTCTGATTAGAGCTAGGATCCAGTAGCTGGTCACTCAGAGCTATTTCTCCCACATAGGTAGCGTCTGACTTTCCAGTCTCTCTGGAAAGAGCATAGCTCATGCACCTTTCCTAGCCTGGCAACAGTGAGTTCCATCATTTGCCCAGCTGCAGCTCAGGTGGGTCTCAGGTACGCTTGTCACGCTTTCCTCCGCTGGCTGGCAGGGCACTCACCGGTGTCCGCATCCAGAGTCAGTCTCACCTTGAACTGCGGAGCCCAACTACACAGGGCCTGAGGAGTCTTCTGGGAAAGAGTAATCCTCAGGGGGTCAGGCCCAGGGAGCGTGACTTATTAAGGCCTTGCTGGGAAATGGGTGGGGGCTCTGTAACTACTTTATCTCTCTTCTAGATTCGAGGTCCCTGAGGGCAGAGGGAGCGAATGATTCACCTAGTGACGTGTCATAGCCAGTGTGGTTATGGTACTGATCACATGAGTATTTATGAGATAAAAGAATATTTACTGTCCTGTACCTGGATCATATTTGATTTTATGCCAGATTTTATTGCTGAAAATGTTATGATAAAACCCATATTGTTTTCAAAAGTGGAGTTATTGTAACACATTTACAAATTCATATCACGTTGAACATTTCTGTAGACTAAATATACAAGGAGTGTGATCAAAATACTAGCCAGTGAACAGTTAATTTTTTAAAAAAGTACTATAGTAAAAGATGCATTACCATTAATTTTCCCTCAGAATGCTCACTTTTACTTTGAACGCACTTATCTCATTCTTGCCACTTTCTGAAGCAGTTCTGGAAGGCCTCTTTCATGTTTTTATGAGGTGTGATTAAAAAAGTATAGTGAATGCTCCTGCTGAGTTCCACCCAATAGAAAGGCAGCCTTGTAAGAACTACAATCTTAAATTTCTACTCTTTGCCAAAATTAAAATGAAAGGTGTTATAGTCAGGTATCCCATCACTGGAACAAAATACCCAACAACCACAATTTGAAGGTTTGTTTTGGCTCCATTTCAGTGGATTCAATTCTTGGCCAGCTGCCTCCAGGGCAGAAACTGTGTGTGGAGTAAAGCTGTTCACACCTGGTGACCTGGAAGCAGAGACCTAAGGGCGGAGCTAGGGATGACAATACACCTTTCCAGTTATGCCCCAGTGCCACACCCCTGCTGACCAGCTACCACCTCCCAACATGAGATTTTTCAGACATTTTAGATCTAAACCATAAGATTCTACCCCTGTCCTCCAAAAGGCTCATGTCCATCTCATGAAAAATGCACTTAGTCCATCTCTAAGAATTGTCAAAGTCTTTAACAGTTTCAGCATTGCTGAAACGTTCAAAGTCTCCTCTGAGATATATAAGGCAAACACTTAGCTGTGGGCCTTTATAAACGAAAGTTATGTACTTCCAGCATACAGCGGCACACAGTGAACATTTCCATGCCAAAGGGAGGGATAGGGGGATAGAAATTGAACCAAAGCAAGACAAAAGCAGGGCAAGATAAACATCAAGTCCTATAGCTTCATGTCCAGCGTCCAGGTCATGTTGTAGTGAAATGTGAGCTCCAGTAGGCTTGGACCCACTTTGCTGGTTGCAGCCCACATGGCTTCTCTCTTCTGACTCCTCAGTGCCTACAGCTTTTATCAGCAGACCTTGCACGTTTCTGACATCTCTGCGTGAGGGCTCCACTACTCCTGGATTTCCCTCTTACAGAGTCACATGTCACCCTGTAAGGGGTACCTGGCAGGGACTGTGATCCTGCCACACAATTTTCCTGCCCCCCCAGGCCTTCTGTAATTTGGGTGGAAGCCACTATGATTCTATACTTCTAATATTCTGCATGTCTGAAACCCTCAGCACGAAATGACCTCTAGTCCAGCTGCCAGTGGAGTTCTTGTTCCCAATTTAAACCTCCTAAGCCTGGCCTTTACCTTTTGCACTCCTATCAACATTCAAGTCTTCTGGGCTCTGTCCAGTATCACACCTCAAACACTCTTCACAATGTTCTAGAGTTTCTCTAACTGCTATCTCTAAATATTTCCAAATTTCTCACACAATTTCCAAAGGCTTCTGAACCACACAGTAAGGTACAGTCAAAGCAACAGCTCCACTTCTGCTACCAATTTCTGTATCACTCATTTTCTCATTGTTGGAGCAGAATACCTCACCTACAACTTAAAGAGATTTATTTTGGCTCACAGTTTCAGCGGGTTCAGTCCATGCTCATCCAGCTATAAGGCAGAAATGGTCTTGTGAAAGTGCACGGTGGAAGAAATCTATTCACATGGCAGTCAAGAAGCAGAGAGAAAAAGGTGAAGCTGTTGATAGGGATACAACATTCCAAGTCTTACCCCCAGCGACTTACCTCTTCTCACCAAGTTTCTTCAACCAAAGTGGTTGATTTTAGATCAAATGATATAAAATTGTAAATGTTTTTAATAAATTCAGGAATTGAGGCAGCTATGACAGAAAAAATAAAGACAAGAAAAAGAACTTGCAGAACTGCTTGTGGCAAAAACAATGGGATAAATATGTTCAAAGTGGTGAGTCAGCACCTTTCACAGACTGTGGGGGAAAGAGAACAAGACGTTGCCAAGAAGCAAGCCCTCCCTGCGAATTGGCACCATGTGCGGGCTGCTCGGGGGAGAGGCAGATGCCAGCCCCTTCTGGTGTGCGGGCTAGGAAACAAAAAGAGTCAAATCCCTTCTGGTCCGACATACACGACCAGCCGATTGAAAGAAATACGGGCTGCAATGATAGCTATTGAGGTAAAATACAATTTAATGCTTGTAGTGTTTAGTGTTGCGCTGACTTTGCAGGCCTAAAGCCAGTAGTCTGATCATCTATTCAGAAGATAACAATACACAATGGAGCACCTATGGGTGATCCCCTTCTGAAGGTGGTAGCCACTGTTAATTCCCTATTACCTAGTTTTGAAGTCCTGTATCATTTTCATTGTTTTGTTGGGTTGGGTTTTATATTGTTTTGTTTTGTTTGATTTTATTATATATGATGGCAGAGGCAACTATTTCAAAGATAACAAGATGTATTATGATAGTCATTTTGGATTTGCTATTATCTTGTTCTAAAGTCCTTTATTGTATCCATTGTTTTGTTTTTATTGGCTCTATCCTGTTCTGTTTTGTTTGATTTTTATTATGTCAGAAGGTATCTGCAGCTATTTTGAAGACACCAAAAGGCATTATGGTAACCATTGTTGATTTCCTATTGTTTTGAAGTCACTTACTGGTTTGAAGTCACTTACTGTGTCGCTTGCTGGTTTGTTTTAATTGGCTTTATTCTGTTTTATTTTGCTTGGTTTTATTCTCTTTAAAATAAAAGCACACAGGCACAAAATATGTTCAAAGTAAGGAGGAATAGTATAAGGGACACTTATGTATCTTTTATTATAGAAAACCTTTAAAGTACACTTTTTAAAAACTTTTAAACATATTTTTGATCATATCATCATACATGTGATATTATTTTTCAAATATATAAGCTTGTATTTAATTTTTAAGACTCACAAGTTTATCTAAAAATCATATTGAAGCCCAAATGTCCTTGGCCTTACTCTATCCTTAGGTAATAAAAACACAGCTTCTACTATACAAGATCCGATCTTTTCATCCTGCAAACCTACTGCCCTACCCTACAGGTGTGTGACAGCAGCCTTAGTGATACTTCAGGTCAGGGAGGGTACCACACCCGGAGAGGGAGGAGACTCAATTTACAGTGCTCTTGTTGTTTATTATCCCTTCATTTACTCTACCCAACAGTCCTCAAGGGTTAACAGGAGAGCAGTTGAATCACTCAAGACTGACAGGGACCTTCTACCATGAAATGTGCATGGGAAAGATGGGATAGACATACAATAGGGTTTCAGAAGAAAAGACAAAATCACCTAAGAGCCATATGAGATACCTGAGTTCTACCAAGCACGTAACTGGGATCCTAAAAGGAGGGGAGGAGGAAATAGAGCTCTGAACCTTTATGCAGGGCAAGAGGACACAGGGATTACTTGATGAGATGTGTCTCTCGGCTGGGCTGGTGAAGGTGTGAGCTGAGAACTGGATGAAAAGCCGGTCAGAGCAGCCATGAGCAAAAAAGCATTGTTAGAAAAACAAACCCAAGGGCCGGCGACTTCGCTCAGCGGCATAAGCACCTGCCTGGTAAGCGCAAGGTCA